>JANCMA020676795.1:0-18148 GCA_024336925.2 Zoanthus solanderi | reverse complement strand
ACTATTGCTGTAATAGTTTAAAATTGATTTTCCAAACTTCCCTCGACAGCTTTGGCTACAATTTGGCCGATGGAAACAAGATCCAAAATGGCGGACATCACATACCGCGTAGTCGAATTTCTCAAGTGCGAATACGTCTGGATTGCCATCATATTTGTAATAAAACACCTTCATTGGCGAACATAAACAATTAGCTGACAATTTTGTGGTATTTTGACCAAAATAAACAACTCGGAGAAGCAAAGAAAGAGCCATAAGTGTGGAGCAACCTAAGATGCTTCCAGCCGCCATTATGACCGCTGACCGGTCCTATTTAAGTATTTAAGTACTAATAGTAATACTGACCTTCTCCCTGCATCTATACCTTCACAGTTCAGTTTTTGAAAGAAAGAGTAAATGTAATTCGCAGAATGCAGAACGTGACTACAGTATACTAGGTCAGCGGAAAAACGTATATCGCCGACTTTTCTGTAATTGCGGCCATAAAAACGTTCCATTCGCGCAAGTTGAGTAATTTTATAGCTAGGGTAAGGCTCTGGGTAAGGCTTATGATTAGCTTTAGGGTTAGGGTTTATTTTTGCATGGAGGTACTTCCGCTGACCTAGTACACTGTAGTAGCGTTCTGCATTCAACACCCGCCGTAAAAGAAATGCGCGAACATCATGACTGATCATGAAATAGATCATGAATCCCGTTTCAAGCTTTTCCTTGAATATAGTTTACAAGACGCCCCCTAAGACGGTTTTTTGGGGGTTGGAGCGTTTTCTTCACGGCGTGAACAACATGGATAATTAAATAACTCAAACAATTACAATCGCTCCGAAAGGAGCGGTTCATTATAAAACATAACTCACAAACAATAACTTACTGCATACCGCTATCCGCTCGATCTAATACAGCTTGTGCACTGTTTACATAAACGCTAAGATCATTTCGAAGAGTCATTGCTTACATCGGCAGTGAATAAAGAAATCCAACACACAAGCTTTTAGTTTACTACCAGTTCAATTTAGCTTGAAATATCCATATTATTAAATTCCCATAGCTTAAGTACTGGAGTGGATTCAGAAAATGTTTTGGAATTAAATAGAGAAAGGATATATTATGTGTAATGCTACAGTAATCGTATACCGCTTGCACTTTTCAAGATTTCTGGCGCGAAATTAATTGTACCAAATAACAAAATTAAAAATAACATTCAAATAACATTCCATACAAACCTTGCTAGTTTTCTCGGCGGCTCACCGAGGTTCAAAACTGCAAATAAAGATAAACCTTCGTCAAGGTGATAATTTACACGGCTATCCATGGGCCAACCGTCATAAACTCTGCAAAAAAACATAAACTTTTATGGTTTCGCATCAACAAATTTTTATAGGCTGTAAGTTCAAAAAAAGCGCGCAATTCATTAAAACAAACTGGCAGTGCAGTATGGGAGAAAAAATGTAGTGAAGTGGGGCCGGGCTGGGTTAGAAAAATCTCACTATGCAAAACTCCGAACTTAAGAGTTTTAAACTTTATTCTTTCAAGACCGAAAGATTGTAATTACGGAATTTATATCAGAATGCATAATCACTTCAATACCTTTCTATATTTATTTATAATTTAATGAATTTTACTTTTAAGATCATTCCTCCCTCCACCCCTGATAAATTTCAGTTCCAAGCATGCGCATTGCATTATCTAGACGAAATATAAAAGCGAGTACAAAGGTTTGAGTTATCTGAGTTTGTGTGGGTGTGTGCAAAATTAAATCTGTTTCAACATTCTTCCTTTCAAAATTCTTCGAAGGTTTTCTTCTTTTGCGAAGATGGTGGTTAAAGTTCACGTCGTCTACTGGTAAGTTTAGTTTGCATTAGAGCGACTCTCAAATCGTCTTGTCAACTAAAGTTGTCATTTATCGGAGTATACACTCAAAAACTCGCTTGTCCAGCAGATAAGTTTGAAGTTTGCGTTTCTTGTGAAGCAGTTTGCGACATTTTTGAGTTTTCGATTTTTTAAAATGAAATTCAACCGTTTGTCGGATTTACAATTATTGAAATTGGTTTGTTTTATGGTGGCGAACACTTGGGAGCGAAAATATGCAGATTCATGACTTTTTTTGACAAGTTCACCAAAAAAACAATAATAAATGCACATTTTTTGTGTAAAAAAAAATTGTTCAGACAGAAACACGGTATGTCCAAGCTAAAATTGATATGGCCGGACATCGTGTCTGTCCACTGACCAGACATTTATATTTTTAACCTTGCCAGTGCTTGGGTGTATTTGTAAACGAAACCACTCACATCCAATAACTAACCCTTAATTAATCAACATTTGGATTCTTGGGTTATCTTGCTATTTATAACTAATGTCCTTAACTCGCATCAAGTTCTTATATTTTCCGAAAGGGTTTTGATGTGCTGTTTTTATTTCATTTTTTTACATAAGACAATTTCTTGACTTTGCCTTTGGCTACGAAATGTTCTGCATTATTATAAACACAGTACAAAAAGGTTAGTTCATTGCAGTTCACTCTGAATTCTTGCTTATAACTGGGTAATAAATAAACCTTGTGTAGGAAACTAGTATAATTAATGTTAAGTGAGTGGTGCCATGGTCAAGTTACGTGATAGTCTTCAGATGTTGTTATACCTCCCAATGCAAACATGTTTTCCGATTGGAGGAGCACGTTTCATGGGTCAAAACTTGCTTATTCTCTAGTGCAAACAAGACTTGAACTTTCGAATTGCATGTGATCAGGTCATGCACCTCTAAAACAGTGGCAAATTTGTATGCCAGCCACTTAAAGCAAATAATTTTTACACAATCATGGCAGCTAAACAGTTTCAAAGAAGAACTGAAGAAGAAATTGAACAGTTTCTATGGTACAAAAGTTCAAAATTATTAATCTATTCTAACAAAGTTTTCAACGAAGTTTTAGCATTTGTGATTTGAATTAACATTTATGATTTGTGGCTTATTTTATATGCAAATTACTGTGATTTGTAACATTTTGCAATAAAGTCATAAGCTTACATATCTATGTTTGTTCTATTTTGAGTTGGGATCGATGTGTAAAAAAAACACTAATAAAAACAACTGGCCTTATGGGAAACATAAGATTTGTTCCCATCGACCCTTAATGTTCCCCTCGGCTCACCTTTTCCCTAGATGGGAAAATAAGGATGTTAAACGAAAATGATGATGGTCATCGTGGATCACATATAACTATTTTTAATAGAAGAATTTCTAAAATATATTTACAACACAATGCTGTCTTGTTCCTCCAAGACATAGTTTTTTCTCTCCTCGTGTTCTTTTCCAAATATGGGGTATACTCCCAGATATGGAATATAGTTTCCAAATACAGTACTGCTCAAAAGAAATGCAAACGAAATATGCGTAGATTTGATGAAAACGTTGCATTTATGGCACAATTACGGAGCATCGTGTTTTTGGCGAGAATATAGCGTACCTTTGTTATATAATGAGAGAAAATTTATCGTATGTTTTTAATTAAAATGCAAAATTTTGCAGCTAAATTACAGCACAATTGCAGTGAAAATGCAGCACAAATGCGGAGAAACTTTCTAGGCTTTGTATTTGATGATCCTTTAGCTGTCAAGTTTAAAAATGCTTTAAGGTTACAGGACACCTTTGACATATACTTTACGAAAATTTCAATTGCGCGCTTCGTATTAACGCTATACAGTTTATTTTTGGTCCAATTATAGCCGAATAAATGTAGTTTTAGAAATTATGTGTAAAAGTAATAACTTATTTATAGAATTTGTTTTTTTGGTCCCGAAATGTGAAACAGTTGTTTTTACGCGGCGTGCTTAAACTCCAACAGGTTTTGCAACACATCCGTGAAATTTGTTTATTTGGATTCCTGAATAGTTGAAATATGAAAGTGTGTGCGGTCGATATGGGTGTTCTGCCTTGTTTTGATGAAATTTCATCATGTATTTCAAACTAAACATTTACATGTGAAAGATCTATTATTCCGCTCATTACTCCGGAACTAAAAGCAATCAAAATTTTTCCGCACACACTTTTAATTGTCAGGTTGTCACTGATAAGCTGTGAAAATTTCATAAAGATTGATCAAAACCAGATCGAGCATTGACGTTTTGAATGTGACAATGTAGCTTATTTTTGTTTCGGAGAAAACTGCGTTTAAAGATTTCGCGGCAAAAGCGATAGAGTGTACATTCCTGATCCGCCCACTTCCTGAGAACACGAAATGTGATTAGCCTCAACCAATCATGTGCCTTCTTGTAATCAGAGACGATGATCGTGGTTTGCATCTAATGTTGCATGCAGTTCCAGAGGTCACGTTAATTGAAGTTTTCAATTCAACAGTTTTTCTTAAAAATTTTTAACTGTTTTTGTTTTCAATCCAACAATTTTTCTTTAAATTTTAACTTTATTGCTATGGGGAAGAGAAAAAGCTCAAGAGCTAACACACGAAATGTGGCCAAAAAGGCCAAGCATGAGGTTGTGCGAACAGCAACTGAATTATTGCAGCAAATGCTGCATGAAATGGCTCAAGTTGGGTGAGTATTTATATATTTTTCCAACACCGTCAGCTTTTGATTTTATACTTTATAGTTGCTCATTATCAGCTACAATAATCTTTGTCTTCGCTTTCCATTTTCGCAACAGATACAATGGAGCTGAATTTGCAAAGTCTTTGAAGGAAAGTGTAGAAGACCGAATAAAACGAACACAAAAGCCACCTCGCATGGTCCGTTACTACCATTACTGTGTCTGGGCCCACGCATTGCTGGTAAGAACATCATACTCATAGGAAACAAATAGAAAGTGAAATTGATTTATGACTGATATGTAACAAACCAATTTTAAATTTCTCAAATTTATTGTGTTGTTACAGTCTTTCTTTCTCTTTTTGTAGAAAAAGGAAATTGGTCCAGAAAATTCAGAATATGCATTTCCGCCGTGTGTCCTTGAATATATAAGAAGTGTTGCACCGGGTGACATAAAAGGAGAAATACGCGAGGTAAGAGCTAGTTTCTATGAAAAATTATTCAATTTCTTTTGTTAACCCCATAAACCCTTCAATTTCTAGATGAAAAAAAAAGCTTTGGCCATAATTTTTGTTGCATGACTTACCGTTTTAATGCTAATACTAACAGTAATAAGTGACAAGATTTTCTCACAAGTTCTAGCTTTTCATGTAAAACTGAGCACTGCGATGAGATTGACTTGATATTTCAGTCTGTAGTACTAAATTATGACTTGAACATCCAAATTTTAACTATTACAACAAATGGTTCTTAAAATTACAACTTTAATAATAAGAGATTTTTTCTTTCATCAGGATGCACATAAAGTTACACTAGAAGATTTCTGCGACGCAATGGAAATTCCTCAAATTGGTGTAAATGAGACACAAATGAAATAAAACTGCAAATACAGTCTTGTGTTTTGTATTATACTTCTTTACGCTATAACTGTAACTGAACCTAAAGCCTCTGTTGTACGACAAAATGTGAAAAGACTTTTGCAATATCTGTTTATATACCCGCTAGGTTACTCGAAAAAAGATAAAAATCGGTTTGCACTGTTGCAAGTAAAAATCAGTAATGTATACAAATAGTAATTTTTGAGTGTGAATAAAGTTATCATTTTAATTTTTAGGCTTGCTCTTAATTTTTCTCCGGTGTTAGGCTTAAATTAGTTTTAACATTTTTTTCTTTTTTAATGAGCTGCTTGAAATGAGAAAAAAATGTATTTTTAATGTTATATCATTAATGTTCTTGAACGAATACTGATACTAGAAATGTTTGTTTCAAAGCAAATATTCTACTTCAGTTCTATCACAACGCAATGTAGTGTAAGGCTAATGTGACTTGTTTTTCGTTGTCACCCTTGCTTTCCCTCTGGTATTTAGTTTTCCCTTGGTTTCCGTTTTCTTTTTTCCATTCCCTTTTGTGCGAGGCGAAGGATAAAAGCCTTGGGATTTGTACTGCAGCCCCTTCTCTTCATGCTGAAAAGCATCGGCTTTATTTGCTAACTTTCTCTTTCGCCTCTTTCTTTGTGTTTTGACGCGTTCCAAGTCCTTATATTCTGCTCCGTAAATGCGTTCGCTGTCAATTCTTTCCCAAGCACGTTCCATGTTCGGAGTGACGGAAAGCCCAATCTCGTCAGCCAGGCGTGAGTAGGAAGTTGCCACACCACTGTTAAAAACAAGTACGCCCAGACCAGCAGCCAGGTTGTTCTCGGAGGCAGATGTATATTGATCTTTCGGAGCAAAGCCCCACACGACATGGTGTAAAGACTCATTTGCATTTTGTGTGGCACACCTCTCACACCCAGCCAAAAATTTTTTATCACCTAAGCGATCAAACACTGGCTTTATAGTTTTAACTACTGCAGGTGGAAGAGGATCTTTGATCGGCTGATGAGTTTTTTCACCAGTGGCTGCATCCCTTTGATAACTGCACCACGATTTATCACCAACGGGGCAAAATTGATGCTGTGGTTTTTCTCGTGTACTTGCGTAGTGATGCAGTATAGCTTTCGTAGCTTGTGACATTGCCTTGGAATCGCCTTTGTTTTCACGAATTGCCAAACCATAGAAGCTCTGCATTGCATCTATTCGTGAAATGGTCAGTCGACCCCTTCCGCCTAAACCTTTGCCATCTTCGAGTTTTTTACCTGCATAGTAATATAAAGGGGGGAATTTAGTGCTGGTATAAAAATATTTTAAACCCAATTAACTGCTTATTTTTCTGTTTTAAATTTTATAGTTATTTGATTTGAAATGTGAAAAATACGCGCTCCAGTTAAAATGGGGTATATCTAAAAATTGAACATAACAGTGAGTTACAGCCCACAAATCTGTACTTTCTCGGAACAGTGATTATTCTGATGTTTATAATTAATTATACTACGGCGATGAGGAATTGATATTTAAAAAATTTTACTTTCAAGAACTTTTTATCCTTCTAGATCAATTTGAGCGATTAATCTCTATTAGTGTTTACCCTTATGATCTCGAATAAGTGCCCTGAGATTGGTCCCCATCCTTTTGGTTACGTGGGACACACACTCGGCCTTGGGAATGTAAACACTCGGACCATATGGCTTCTTTGTTGACACAGTGTTGTAGGCGCTGCTATCGCCATCACCAATGAAAGGAATATATCGAAGGTTGGAATCCAATGACCTCTCATATAGCTGCAGCACTCCAGTAGCTTCCATGGACTGTAACAAAAACAGTAATTTATATAATTTGAACAATGATAATGATAATAGTTATAATATTATTAATAACAGTATGATTTTTGTTAATATTATTATCGTTATTATTACTATTATTATTATTATTATTGTTGTTATTGTTTTTTAACAATTCATTTGCCGTTGAAAAGTTACTGTAATCATTAATAGTAAGAATTTTGGATGAGACTACTTTGTTAAAAAATGATGATCATGACAGAAAATTGTTTTTGTTCTTTTCTATATTAGTGAATCAACAATGAGTTAATAGACATGTATATCACATAAAATGAGTAAATATAGAAAAAAATACCTGTGAGCTTCCCTCATGATTGAGACGGCATTGTGGTTCGTGTGAAATATACCACTCCAAAAACTGTATGCGGGAAACTTTCCCTTCTGCTCGCTTGTCTTCCATGGCAGAGCAACTAGGACATGATTTCGTTTTGTTTGTGATGTCAAGCACTTTCCCTGTATCTTCCGACACTGCAGCAACAATACCATCTCTAGCAGACCAGCCTCTGCTACTCCATGAACAATCGAAACTGACCCCGGCATCTACAACTTTTTGTTTCAGTTCTTCGTCCGTACATTGTTGCACTTTTCCCACCTCGCGCAAAAATTGTTTTAGCTCCCACACCGCTTCCTTGCAATTCATCCTCATTAGCTCGTTTGCCTTCTCTTCTAAAAGTTGTGTGTGGTTTGGCCAGGAGTACACAGGGGACTGCAGGTCCATTACACTGGCGAACTTCTGTGCAGCTGCCTTACCCTTTCCAATAGCTCGAAAAGCAAGAACTGAGGCACGGTTTACTTCGTAGACATGTCCACTCTTTTTGGATATCGGTAAGAAAGGACGAAATTCGTTGGAAATGCAGGCCGAGTTAGAACAACGAAATGACCACATTGAGCCCCAGCCCTGTCTTGAACCTGTTTTCTCCGTTATCTTTAACAAACTGTTACAGTCTTTACAAACAGCTGAGTTATCGAGAAGTGATTGTAAGCAGTCTGCATTCATTATATAATTTCCACGTGGTGTATTGCATCTCTCAGGGTCAAGCGCTACACTACCATTCGAATCTTCCGACCATTGAACAGATGCGTCCGAGTCAGATATGTTGGCAGAACTAAAATTACATCCTAGCCTGCTGGTTTCAATTTTCCTTCTGCTAGTACTCGGAGTACTTTGGCTCTCCTCACTTTCGAGGATTTCTGGCCACTGCTGTTCTTGTTTGTACCACGAACCGAGGTCAGAAGCAGCAAGGATTTTTCTTTTTTCTGTTTGAAACTTTTGTGTATTTCTTTTTTTTCTCCGTTTTGGGGTGCAAAACACATTAGAATTACGCTTTGCTCTTTTTGAAACAAGGTCACCCGATGACATAGCTCATGAACAATTCGCAGTTGGAAAAATATATTTACGTTCGTGATCGCAGATAAAACCGTGAATAAACAAAGGCACATACATGCAATGAAACTTAATTACGTGACGTTACCTGCTGTGACTAACAGATACCCGATACTTTGCACAACGCACCCAGCCGTGAAAACTTTGACACGAAAGTAAATACATTTCCCGCGAAGGATGAAAGTAAAAATAAACGTTTTGCTACATATCTTCGTTAGTTTAAACGTAATCGAGATGCAGTTTTCACAAAAAGATAGCACTTTTATGATAGAATTCAGAAATCGAAAATACCAAAAAACAGAAAATGAAAGCTTAAATCATATTCTGTAACCTTAAAGAGTTCATGTAATTCAGGCCAGTGCATGTCGGCTGCTGAAAATGTGAAAAAGAATGTTGGGGGTCCAGCATGGCTAATTATTGCTTTTGAATCCTCTTTAGCTTTACCAATAAGCATTTGACCCAGTTATGTTGCGAAGATATTGTGATTTCTTGCAAAGAAAAACAGCAGCACTTTTATCAGCTGCCATTTGTTGCAGTTCTTATGTTGTAAGGTAAGCTTCTCCCAGATTCTGTTTCAAAAATATTCCGGTTTGTTGCAAAATTTGTTTTCTTTCAATCATATTCAAAGCCCAGTAAGCAAATCTACGGTGTGTGGCAAAGTGGTAAAACCATGCAGCATCTTTCTTTTCTGCATATTTTAAAAGATGTTTGATTCTTTCTCCAATTGGTACATCTTGGTAAAGAGATGGATTAGTAGGATCACCCCTGCCATCAGGAAATAAAGTTGGGAAAGCCATTGTTGCTAGAAATGGAGTAAGGTACTCATTTATTGGCTGATTATCTATTGTTGGCTGCGCCATGTGTTGATTACGATGGGTGAAAGATAATTGCTGTTGAACAGCATCAGTTTCTTGCTGCTGGCATTGAGGAATTGGAAGAAAGCTGCTCATTTCTGTTTCTTCATTATAAACAATGTCTTCCTCATTTTGAGAGGGCCAAAATCAGGCTTAGAAGATTCTCTGTCATCATCTTCTGTTTCAACGGAGAGAAGATCATTTGGTATACCGTTTTTAGGCAGAGTCCAAAGACTGTTGGTCAACATATACGACTTTGTAATGTGAATTATTGTTTATAAGCCAATGCAATGCATTAGCAACTTTCTGTCTCAGTTCTGACTGAAGCATCTTTAAAGTTGTTGTCTTTGCCTTTCATCTTAACAACTATAACTGATAAATCCTTTGGATATCTTGGTAAAGAACTAGCTAATTCTCCTACATGCTGAGGGAAATTAATGCAGTGACCTGAATAACCTCTTTGTCCACCAGATTTGACATAAACTCTCATCGTAGGAAGTACACGTGCAATGAGTATTTTTTTTACTTGGGTGAGTCCTTGAAGTTGATAAGGTACTGCAGAAGGAATCATTTTCTTTTCATAACTTCTTTGGGTGTCTTGTCACGGGTGCATCTTAGACATTGGTATTCAGAAGTTTTTTGACGACGCGAGATTGATTGTAAAGGCCATGCTTTGAAACATACTGTGCATTGCTTTATTTCATACTCATTAGAAAAATGAAAAAAATCAATGATCTTAAGGAGGTCCAATTATTGGAATTAAAAAATCAGACTGTTTATTTACATGGTTCATAATAGATTAAGGCCTCTCTTTCCTTTCCTCAACAATTTCTTGAGCCTTTTGTTTAGTAACATTTTGTCGTACTTTTTCGAATCTTTTCTGTCGTTCTTCATTTGTTTCTGAAAATCTCATTTTGTCATAAGCATTTTTTTGTTTTGACTGTCTTTAACAAGTCTTCTGCCTTTTCTCAGCACTTTGCGTACTACTACTAGTACTAGTACTAGTACTACTACTACTACTACTACTAGTACTAGTACTACTACTACTACTACTAGTACTACTACTACTACTAGTACTACTACTACTACTACTACTACTAATACTACTACTACTAGTAATAGTACTACTACTACTACTAGTACTAGTACTACTACTACTACTACTACTAGTACTACTACTAGTACTAGTACTACTACTACTACTACTAGTACTACTACTACTACTACTACTACTACTACTAGTACTACTACTACTACTACTAGTACTACTACTACTACTACTACTACTACTAGTAATAGTAGTAACGGTAGTAATAGTAATAGTAGTTGCTGGGTTTCTCCTGACGTCATGGCGGCTATGTTGGAGTACTCTTAACAAAAGAATTTTGATTATTTCTTCTGTTTGGGACTCCAACATGGCCGCTATAACTATTGTCTTTTGTGTCTCTTGGGATTGTGTGAAACCCAAGAATAGTAGTAGTAATAGTAGTAGTAGTAATAATAGTAATAGCAGTAATAGTAATAGTAGTGATAATAATAGTACTAGTAATAGTAATATTAGTAATAGTAATAATGGTGATAGTAAAAATAGTAATAGTAATAATAGTAGTAATAGTAATAATGATAAAAATAATAATAATAGTAATAATAATAATAGTAATAATACTAGTAATAATAGTAGTAACAATAATAGTAATAGCAATAATAATAATAATAGTAATGATAATAGTAATAGTAATAATAATAATAATAAATCTTTATTCAGGATGCATGCGTCACTAAAGGTGATTTACAGAATGGTCCTGACAAGATAACTAAGGAATTAAATAAATTGAAAAAATAATATAAAATCTATGACTAACAATTAGCAATAGCTTTTCTTGTCCTTTTCCTTACTTTGGGTCTGTAAATAAAAGGGGCATTTTCTTAGTAGACATGGAAAACTTCTTCCAGTTCCCTAAGTTTGGAGGAATCATCTAGGGTAAGAAATATCTAGATTATTGGTTTTTAACAGACTCGCCAATTCTTATAAAACGTTTATAAAAGGACGTATGTTGATGTCAATAATGAAAAGGTATACAAAAACGTACCACCTACTACGATGAATAGTGTCGCAAAAGACAACTTTCTATACCTCGGCAGTACCTTGCTTCCTTTGCTAACATTAGTAGCACAGAACATTTTCTGGGTTTTGTTCAGCCGAAGAATACTTGTAGTTTGATCACATTTAAATTAAAAAAGGCCATTCTTGGGAACTCTGAGAGGTTTTCAGTGAGAAATAATCAGATAATTTAAACACCTTTGTTGCAAACACGTTGCATAAAATAGATACAACTCCTAATACCTGAAATGGACTGTTTTTTAATACTCTTTGAATTATGCTGATTAAATAAATTAAGTTTTCAAGGGAACAGGAAAATAACAATCACATTTTTTATTACAGACACAAATCTTCAACTTGATAGGAAAAAAGTCTACATTACTTACATTGCGGGTTTGCCAGCAAGGCTTATGCGGCGCCCTCACGAAAACCAAATAAAATTCTGCCCCCTCCCAAAAATGTCTTTCGAATTACACTAAATCTCTTGAAACTTTTGTCACTTAATGCTGTTGTTCTGATGCATAATCCTATGGGACAAAATAAAACTTTACACAATTATGTTACCATGGCAATTAGTTTTGTGAAAATTTTCAGAAACTCTGAAATAATATCCATTTATCGGGAACTATCAAGTTCTAAATCAATTCCACCGATAGAGTTGTAGCTTATTATATGCTAAACAGACTTTCCAAATTTTATTGAGATGGATAAATAGTTCTTAATCATTTACCAGGGGCATAAGAAGCACCTAGTAAAAAGCTAAAATTGAGAAAATTGCAGTTAAAGTTAGAGTTTCACTTTTAGAGCTTCACAATTTCATGTTATCAGGTTTTTTTGTTTGAAATCCTTAGCATCAAAAACATGGTTTATGATGTATTAAGTTAACAAAGTGTCACTTCAGTTTTGTTTTGCTTTGTGATTCAACAACCTTCTCAAGATCAGTAAAGCCTCCACTCAAATACGAGGGTGTCTCTTCAGCAACAAGGCGCCTCTCCTCTTCTCTTGGCCTTGCTAGCTGGATCTTCTGTCAACGCCGTTTTTCCTTTAGAGTGGCTTTCTTTATGGACTGACTAATTATGTTTTTGTTTTCCTTGTCACTTCTAGCCACACTGTGTCTCCCACAAGGTATTCTGGCTTGCAGCATCACTTCCTCACGAGTGGAGGCACCATTATTGAACTGTAGTGTGGCTGACAATGCTGCGTTTTCTGTTATATTCTTTCCACGAAATTTGTGCTTTGGAGCTATAACTTATACCAGGCTATTTAAGGACTCATTCTGATTTTGAGAAAATCCTGGAAGACATCTTCACAACAAATTTGGATTTTTCATTTTTTCATATGTTGGTCGAAGAAATTCTAAAAATGCACGATCAAGGTGGTGCTCTTCTTTATTGAAATCCTTGTTAGGGAACCTCTTATAGAGGCACCACGTTCTGCTAAAAAACTCATGGCTCTGCTTTGGATCACTCTCAGCTTGATGCAGTGTAGCAACGACGCATCAATAGCTTTTGACATTTTGTCAAGGGGATTTTGAATTTGTGCTTCAGCCTTTGCATTTGGGTCCACACAGCTACGTGCGGGTTTGTATTTGTCAGGGCAACCTGTTCAATTAAATTAGTGCCAATGCGAGACACCCAGAGGGAAGGCCTCGAGTACGAGCATAACTTTGGTGAAAAGAGAAAAATTTTCGATTGCAAGCTAAGTTAATGCTATATAAACTAAAAGCACATTTTTCAGTCTTAGGTTCAGTTATTAACAACGTTAAAATCGATTGCCTATCATTATTGGAAACAATAACAAGGGTTTGATGATGGCAGACTAAAACCAAACCCGAAGATGAAAACAATTCAAAAGTTCATAATTATATATATAAAGTTGCCGATTAAGGGCGTATTTTTCAAACAAAAAACTTCACTCTGTAAAGTCACTGTATTTATATATACAAGAGGCTCCATTGTAGCCTATACTCGTGCGGGAATTCTTAACACAACCAATAAAATTTAATAAAATTAGATGTAACTTAAGTCAAAAATGACCTTATTTCTAGCACATGAAAGTGCAAACTATGGGGAAATTAACCTTATAAAATGGTATCAAAGAAGGGGAACTTAATGAAAAACTGTAAAATCTTAAAGGTAACTTAAAAAAGATCTATAACAATTCAAACTTCCTGTCCCAAATACAACCAACACAGAGGGTTATCAGTAATATAATACATGCATACATGCATGCTATTAAAAAGAACTTAGTCATCTTTATCAAACAATTAAAGAATAGGAGGCTGATCATCAATATAAGTAGCTTTATTATTTAGTTTTAATAAAATTAAAAAAAATTACACTTTTACATTTTATTTTTACATGATTTGCGATGATTGACAATGTGATTCAAATTCTTGTAAGCATGTGTTTACAGTGAAAATCTCTTTTTCAATGACTGCAGGTGTTTCCATCCACGTTTCTTTTACCAAGTTATGATTTCCTATGCATTGTTTTTCTGAACAAGAATTTCTTTTCATTCTAACCGAAACTCCACAATACTTAGTTTGGAAGTTTGAATGGATGAAGTTTTTGGGGTATAAGTGTTAGTCAGGATAAAAACAACATTTATTCACAAAGCAATGAATTCTTGATGACATCGGTACATTTTTTGTAATATACCGTAGTATACTTTTAAGCTGCACCATTTTTTCACAAAATTTCAGAATATCGCGAGTAACACTGTTCCGAATTGGGGGTTGCGGCTTAAAACTGAGTTTTTCCGGAAATAAAATTTTTGACATCCAAAATTCATAATTATAAACATGAACTCACGATTAAGCCGCACAAAAAACACAAATTTAACAACTAAACAGTAATTCACATGTGAATTAAGCCGCACAAAAACACAACATGTAACATAAAGGGTAATATTGGTTATTTTCTTTTGTAGTATTTGGTGGCTCTGAAAAGAGCCGTTTGTTTGCTTGTTTAGTCGTCATTCTCCTCTGAGTCGGTTTCAAACTTGTTTTCAAGTTCGTCGTATTCGCTGTTGTCGTCAGGTTCTTGTTAGAACTAGGCTGTTGGAAATCCCGCATAATTTGAATGATCTCTGAATCATGTTCGGAAGAATTTCTTGCCAAGCTTCATGTATCCAACGTAGCACTTGATCTTTGCTTGGAGCCTTCTTCTTTCCAGCTGGACTGTATTCAAAGGGACCGTTTACCATCCAACTCAGATACTTCTCTCTCACGAGTGCCTTGAAGGGTTTGTTGAGCGCCTTGTCTAATGGTTGCAGGACCAGGGTTAATCCGCCAGGTATGACCACAACGTCAACATGGCGATGCCGAAGGAGTTCTTTCACGGAATCAGTCTTAAAACTGAGTATTTTCCGAAACAAACTGCTAATGAAGCCGCTCTGCTATCTTTGTCAAAATGGGGGGGTGCGGCTTAATAGTGAGTGCGGCTTAAAAGTGAATAACTACGGTATATAGGTTTAAGGTCATTCGATTTTCAGCTGCCCCATATTTAATCAGTTTCGAACTTCATTTCAGGATGGATCAAAGCCATTGCATGTAACTGGAATACATAACGTGATCTCATCAGCATACAGTCAATTTGAAAGAATATTTATAATTGATTAGCGGCGTTGATATCGTTAACCATGATAGAGAACAAGATTGGTCCTAGGACAGTCCCCTCTGGGAGCCCTTTATTGATGTCGCAAACTTAGTTGATAATCCATCCACAACAGCTCTTGGGTTTCAGTCACTGAGAAAGCTGATTATCCAGTTAATAGCATATGGACTAATATTATACGACTAGCTTGCTACAAACTACTATCCCCTACGAAACTGAGTCAAAAGCTAAAGAAGTCAGTGTCCTTGTCCAGCCACTTTGACCAACAGTGTTGGCATTTAAGGAGGGGCCATGGCCGTGTTGTATCCTCTTTATAAGCAAACTTTTACAATCGTACTTTTGATTTGAGAGCAGGAGATAGTTCTTGTTTAGATACCAACTTTTCAAAAATTCTCATTATGATACTGCATGTTAGCGATATCGGCCGTAGTTGATTGCAATTATTTAACGATGATTCGTTTGGAATGGGTGATACGTTAGGCAATATCCACGCCAAGGGTACTGTTTGGTGTCTAAGGGAGCTGTTAAAGATCCTTGTAATTACGGTTGCTAAATGAAGAGCATAATCCCGAAACCAATAAGGAAATCCATGAGGACCAAACGTTATACGCTTTTGGTGAGACATTCAAAACCGAGTATTCATCAACTGTGTCTGTAGGGACTGAGCATTCTTCAGGGATCATAGAGAGCCTCGGAGCACAGTACGCATTATTAGTATCAATAGCCTGGAAATAGGTGTTAATATGATTAGGAATAACACTGAACTCATTGGGATGCCTTGAGGTTTCCTTCTCGTAATCCGTGACAATCAGAAAATCCATTTTCCAATTGTAAATAAGTTATATTACTTTGTTGAAAGTAATTATTTATTAAACAACTAAATAAATAAATAGACAAAGTAAACTGAAACTTTCGCCATACAGCACGATCTAGCTCTTGTTTCACATTTGCCCAAAGGCCTTCGACTGTTAACTCAGTGCTCCTCAGTGGCACAATGAAAAACATTCCAGCACAGCTATTATATATACGTGAGAAAACTAACAAGGATTATGGGAGGCCTGTGCCTACTACACAGGGATACACCCTATTTAGCCCTAGGGGCTCAGCCGTCCTACAGTAAGTCTATCTACCTTTTTGGGAAAAGGATGGGAAAAACAAAGGGGATTCGAAACTAACTAACTACACTTGAAGCTCGAAAATAAACTGGGATAACGATTGATCTAAATAAACTCAACCAGTTACGTATAACAATGAACGGTTTGTTATAGGACATTTATTAATTACTTTGGCTTGGTATAATTTCCCTTTCCCTAGACGTTTTCACAATAAAAGGAAAATTATTTTTCTTCTCACTTATACATTAAATACTCGTGACGTCCGGTTGGCTTGAGAACAGCTGTATTTTGTCATAGTTATAAAATGCATCTGTTTTTATATATATTAGTTGTAGAAGACAAGCGTTGCATAGCCAGAATAAAATCGAGTTTGATAAGTCAGTGGAAGGGCGTGTACCTAACTTGTTCGCTCTATATTAAATGTTTCACTAACGTAAATCCCGGTTTTTTCTCATGGATTTTTTACATTTACCATAATTAGTTATTATAATAATCATTTACCATAATTAGTATAATAAATTAAAAGAACAAAACAAAATGCGCTCAAACAGCGCATATTGCTCCTGTATGTTACCATTTTAAAATGCCATTATTTCCTGGCATAAATCGTTTTCACAATCCCTTGAGACGTCTTAAAGACAGAGCATTATTGTCACTCAAAAGGTCGGGCGAAAATAATAACAACAATAAAGATAACAATAATAATAATAATAATAATAACAATCATAATAATAATAATAATAATAATAATATTGTTAATACAAAGCGTGGAAATGAGATCTCCCGCACTATCCGATTCACGAGAGGATTGCCTCAGGGTGATGCTCTCTGTCCTCGTTTATTTACACTCTGCTTAAACCCAGTGGCCTGGTTCCTTAACGCTACAGAGGGATATAAGCTATCCCAAACCAATTGGCACGAAGATAACACATCTACTGTATATTGATGACCTGAAGGTTTTTGCCTCATCTCAAACAAAGCTGAACACAGTTCTATGATCTGCAAGTGCAGCCATGGGGGATATTGGATTGCTCTGGAATCCGAAGAAGTGCAATATTATTCACGTCAAGGGAGGTGCTCAAGTGTACGATGCAGCAGGTCTTAAACTCGATCAGGCGACAGTGGTTCAGAGTATCAAAGAAGGTTCAAGCTATAGATTTCTCGGTGTATGTGAAACGGTGAAACAGGATGAGAAATCAGCTCGAGTGTGCAGCGAAGGTTTACTTTCAGGGGCTGTCTGTAATCTGGTCTAGCCCTCTCTCCGATGCCAACCGTATAACAGCAACGAATCAATTTGCACTTCCCGTGCTCAACTACCTGATGTGGACCCAACATCGGCCTATCACTGATTTGAGCGCTATTGACAGAGAGGCAAGAAAGATTATTAATGAGAACGGTGGTAAACATCCTTTGAGTTCGACAGCTGTTATGTTTCTACCTAGATACAAAGGAGGGCGTGGCACGAGATCCGTTGAATACGAGTACAAGTTAACCAAGATCAAAGCTAGCGTAAAGCTGTACCAGAATGCAGACCCCACGATGGGAACTGTTCGGGTGTTTTGAGGAGAGAGCAGCAGAGAAGAGGGTCTCCCAGGGAAGTCCTTGTTCCCTTCCATTTTTTCCCTATGTTCCCATGTTCCCGCAGCTTTTCCTTACTTGTTCCCTATAACATATTGGTTTACCACATACCCACTACCCTTAATTCCCCTACCCCCCTTAAAAATTTAGTCAATGCAGAAAAAACAGCTATCTAAACATAAATAACCATGTTTTATGTACGTCGAATACGATCAGGAAGCTCTTTCCGTCCTTTCCGCCATTTTGGC
>JANCMA020676689.1:0-18156 GCA_024336925.2 Zoanthus solanderi | reverse complement strand
GTATGGTACCATACCTGATGAAGGCTAGTATGGCTAGCCGAAATATTGTAATGTATTATAAAAAAACTTCAAATTCTACGTTGTATTGGCTATTCTTTTTTATTATTGTTTAAAACTTCTGAAGATGTATGTTGTAGCATGCGAAACGTCAAGTTTAAATTAAGTTTTTTTAAACCATACGTTATCAATAGATGTTTGTAACCGTTGTTTGTTTTCTTTTTTTTTTATTATTATTTTTACTATTATTTTTACTATTATTATTTTTACTATTACTATTATTATTATTATTATTATTATTATTATGCACAAAAGAATCAAATGCTGTATTATTGTTTAAAACTTCTGAAGGTGTATGTTGTAGCATGCGAAACGTCAAGTTTAAATTAAGTTTTTTTAAACGTTATCAATAGATGTTTGTAACCGTTGTTTGTTTTCTTTTTTTTTATTATTAATTATTATTTTTACTATTACTATTATTATTATTATGCACAAAAGAATCAAATGCACATGCGCAGTATTTAAGTTCGAGTATCACAGTTCTCTGTTTTTTCACGCTGTAAATCTTCTTGTTGTTTTTTTTGTTTTTTGTTTTTGCCTTTTTACCTTTTTTCTCAGCTTTAAAACTTAAAGACGTTAGGATAATTTGAAGATTTGAGACATTTTGGTTTATCAAAATTATAAAAGTTATTTCGAATTCGGTTCCCGATTCGTTAACTGATTTGATTTCTTTCCTTTCTTAACGACACATCCCCCTCCCATCAAAATCACAGTAATTTATATTTTTATAGCAGCAAGCTTCTTTCTCATTTTTCATGGATTCAATTTAAAAAAATTATGATTTAATCATTAGGCTAATTGATATTATTGTCCATTACATGAATGAGCTGACACTAAGAGCCCTTTGATTTTAAACTTAAATGATTATCATTTTGTTGTTGGAAGTGGGATCAGTTAATGCGACTGAAACTAGACTAGACAAGATCAGAGGTAAAATACGGCAAATTATCGTCTGAAACTAAAAAATGCTTCTTTTATACAGGGATTTATTTTAGTGATTTGAAATGCGTTTTAAATCGGGAACATATTTAAAAGTTAATAGAACTTAGAAATATTGAAGTTAGTAAACAAATCCATGTAAGGAACTGCCAAGTGGCTTAAGCAAAACTAAACTGCCAATAGCTGTCAGCTTTTTATTGTTTTGACTAAACAACTTTGAAAACTGATTTTGTGTTGCCTCACTGAGATTTTAAATACCGGGTGGCTCTTCTAGCCGAGTCAAGCCCGTTTGTATTTCTAATGTATAAACGGTTCGCGTCGCATTGGTGTAAAAACCAGTGAAAGTTTTCTTTCTATAAATCGATGTTGAAAAACTATGATAATGACGTTTGATAAGTACATGCATTTGCCCCGCTCTGTCTTAAACTTTAAGGGTCTATTCGAGTTTGCCATCAAATTTACTACAGAGTTTGAAAAAAGTAGTATGATCCCGTTTTTTGATGTACTTATCAAACGTCATATTCATACTTTTTCAACGTCAATTTATAAAAAGAAAACTTTCACTGGTCCTTACACATAATGGAACTCGTTCACTCCTAGAAAATACAAAGTAAATCTGATACGTACCCTCACTTATCGCTGTTTCTACATTTGCTAGTCGCCTCGTTTTTAACAGTCGTTTTTGGATGAACTTAATTAAGAAGTTGCCGTCACAAAACGGTTGCCCCAGAGGTGTTGTTAATTATAATATGAATGATGTCTTACAAAGGCAACAAACCAAACCATTGACCCCAACCATCACTGTTCCCAAGAAGAAAATTTTCTTAGTTTGACCTTATTTAGGTCTACAAAGCAAAATCGTTAGGAAGCAAATTATATCACGTGTCAATAAATTCTAAGCCAACGGGTGTATTTACCTTAAGGTGATTTTTCAAAGCAGTCGTCGCATTAAAACTTTCTTTCCTTACAAAGATAGACTCAGCCGTAGTCAAATGGCTAAGATTGTATATAAAGCTTCCTGTCGGGACTGCAATAATTTTTATGTTGGATTGCATGACATAAAAACTGAGCATTTTAAAGCGTTAATTAATGGTTATCATACGTCGGCTATTGTTGACCATGTTACATCAACTGGTCACAGCTTAAAATGGGATCACTTTGAAGTTTTAGTTAAAGGGCAATCCGACATTCTTTGTAAAATAAAGAAGACGAAGACTTGAACTAAAAGCCGACCTTAATTGAATATGTCAGCAGCGAAAAGCTATTACTTTATTTGTTTTTTTTTCTCCCTCTCGTTTTATATTCTCTCCTTCTTCTCTTGTTTCTTACAAGCTTTTTCCTGTTCAGTCTGATTAGACTTCTATATATATTTGGAAATAAACGTAGGACTACTGTCCGAAACGTCAGTTTTAAAATTCTTTTTATGACGGTGTAAAACTTAACTCTTTGCATTTCTTTTCTTTTCGACCAGAAATATAATATGAAAGAGGACTATGTCTATGGGCTATCGTTTGGCTCTATGACGCCTTTGGCTGGCATATTTTTAGCCTCTCTGTCGGCTTTCTCTATGTGAACAAAAAAGAGGAGTCCCGCGGTCTTTTTTTTATAGGGAGCGAGTTAGATATTGTGTGTTACTATATCATAATGAATTGAGGTATTTTCGAATACTTCTGAATCTGTATGATAATTTTGAGATGCAGTTTAGCTTTTTAAGCCTCGCTTGGTAAAGAATCTATACTGACAATATATAGTTGCCTCAATATTCTCTATGAGGGCCCTATACAGAACTAATGCTGCTGCACCAAACATCTTTTTGTTAGTTTTATGTCCGTTACTGGCGACTGGACTAGTATAATAATATGTGCTACCTTACTTATGTATCTAGGGCGATCAGTGGAAGACATATTTATGAGGAAAAACATAAAACTGATCTGTCTTTTAAAATTTAAAAAAAACGAAGTTACAATTTCCTTACTTCCTGATGGCTAGTTGTTTGTGTTCTTCGGAGGGACTTTAAACAATTCTAACCGGTACCGACCTACAGTTAGCATGTGTACGTGCCGACTGAAAGCTGAAGCTGTCTTCAGACACCACTTCCACAGGGTTCATAAATTACTCCAAAGTGGCAACAAGATGTTTGTACGTATTTCGATTCCAGTTTTTTTATCATAGTTTGTCACCGTTAGAAAGAAAGAAACTTGAAACTTTGTGTTTAATCAAACTAGGGTTGAAAAAAATATTAAATATCAAAATTTTGATCTCGCTCGATATTGGTCTTTTATTCTAAAGATTATAAACTCTACTCTGATAAACCATGAATTTATTGACCAAATCCTGTTGAAACTTAAACACCTTTAGAAAAATGCTTTGAAGACTTTGGCTGTATTTACACTAGAGGATGTCAAAGACGTCAAGAAGACCTAAACAAGCGTCAGTAAGAACGTCTGGGGTAAATTCGTGATCATCGAGGGACGTCCTAAACTCCTAAAACTAACTGACCGTGAAATGTTGACGCAAAAAGAGGCCTGAGTCAGATTTGTTGTTGTTTTCGTGCGGTTACTGTATTTCATTCAACTTTCACCCACGCCAAGGCCGTCCACTTTTGGTCGTGTCGTTTTTATGCTAGACGGCTTAGTCGTAGGGAAGGGAAGCTCATCTGTTAAGGACATCGTTTGGACACCCTTAACGAAAGACGGCTAAGACGTTTAGTTCTTGTTTTTAGCTCATTTATGAGCGCGCATGCGCAAGCAATGAATGAGTATTATGAGGGAGAAATGTCGACGGAACTGGAGCGTGAACCGAAATTTGTGGACGGAAATTGTGGACCGTAGACGGAAGTGAAAGTGTCCTCACCACCCCTCCCTGCTTTGGCTTAACATCAAAAGTGCAAATAATCTTCGATGTCGCTGCAATAAACAAGTGCAGCGGATCAAGAATAAAGAGTTTTTGGATGTTGTTATGAATAAATTTAAAGCTCAAGGCAGATATTCGTAACCTCAGGAAATCGCAATATGTTATGAGTTATTTTTTAAAATCAAATTAATGCCCATTACATGAATGAGCTGGCTTTAAGAGCCCTTTGATTATACAAGACGTCAAATTCGTCCGAGACGACATTGACCTCTTAGACGTCTCTAGTATAAATCAGTTTTGCTATTAATTCTCATTCATTGGCTAAAAAGTTGAATGAGAGCGATTGCATTTGAATATAAACATGGTAGCATATTGTCAGTTTTACTTTCGAAGGCCTACATTACATCTGTCAAAGAAGATGAGGAAGTCTTCAATTAAACGCAGCTGAACATTAAAACATTAAAACTTATACTTGTACCATTTGGTAACCATTTGAGATATGAGTGTTTCGTGTATTCGGAATTACAAAGTTATGATAATTATGTACCCAAGATTGTATAGAGAACATTACATGGCCGTGCTGGGATACGAATTTTAACTTCGAGTGCTGAAAGTATCTTCAATTTTATCCTTATTCGAGGGGCCTGAAGGGGTTGGAACCAATCCCATTTCCCAGTTCATTTTTTTCCCAATCCCACTTCGCAATTCTCAAATTCTATTCCCATCTTTGATTTTTAACATTTTTTCCCATTTACAGTGACCAAATCCCATCCCCAGTGGTTGGAACCCCATTTTCCCAGTTCAAAACCTGCAAATCCCAATTCCCATTTTACCCCTTCAGGACCCTCTTATTTGGGGTAGGTCAGTAAGGAGGAATGACCACTATTAACGTGGTTTTAGTGCCCATTTTAAAAGTTTAATTTTCTCCTAGTACATATGTGCTATCTAAACGTGTGATTTATTATTTTTTTCGTTAATTACGTGCTCATTTATTGTCTAGTCACTTGATATGATATTTTTATTTTGAAATCAGTATAACTATATGATCGTAGAAGCACCAAAGAAATTACACATTTCAGATATACGAAAACCTTTTTTTAATCTATTCATGTTTCGACATTGTCACAATGTCATCTTCATGTATAGATTAAAAAAAGTTTTCGTATATCTGAAATGTGTAAATCAGTATAAACTAGAAACAAGACGGAAACCAATAAAAGAAGCTTAAGAAAAGAGGTGGAACAAGATTGAGCAATCATTTATCCATTAACTAAGCGGTTCGTTAAGAACAATCGTCATTAAGTATCTATTAGTTATTCAAGCCTTTTCTTTCATGTCAATCGACTGAAACCTTCAAGAAGCCTCACCCTAACTGATCACGTGTCTTCCTGAGACCAGCCTATTTCCGGTACGTGCGCGGTTTAACCAGATAAAACTCTTTAGAGTGAATAGAAAGGCTAATATTTTCATAATAAACACTCTTAACATATATACTATAACACATTTTATCGCTCGTGCTAGTTAGTGAGTTTTTCTTCAGGTTTTTGATCATACTCCATGGCCTTTTGGATTTTGTTCATTGTTCAAATTGTTCTACATGGACCAACACTGACTCATTGCGCCAAGAGTAAGTAGAGACTTCGTTAATTTGACGATTATGACAGCTGAGATAAATAACGCGGGTTTAATTCAATTTCACAGTATTTACAAACTTTTTTGTCTGCTGAAGCAAAGTAAAGCTTTTTTTAAAAAAGTACGGAATTGTTGTCTTTAAAAAACAAAAAATATGTTTGCAAGGTATTATATATACGAACATTACACTGTACCATGCCTCGATCCTTTTAGTAGCAGAAAACCCGCTGTATATAAAAAAGTTATCAACCGACTATACGTAAAAAGTATTTTACATTTGTTTTTACTTTGGTACTTTTTCATCATTCTTTCAAAAAAGAACATAATTCATAAATGTGGAACTTGAGGCTCTTTTAGCTCTGAATCACCGCTCCATTCATTTCTGTTGAGTGGTTGTGTTTTGCAGAAATTTTGCGCAATTTTTTTTAAAACTGTATCTAATGATACAAGCTATTAAACCTTTAAATATAAAGAATTGTCATTCCGACTTAAATATTGTTTTAAAAAAATATTTTTTTTAAATTTTATCTTATTTTTCGATGAATGATGAAAAGAAACTGTTTATCAAATATTGTAGAATGTTTCCCTAAAAGTCGTTGTGCATTTATTAAGGCCTCGCACTTGGTGAAAAAAGAAGTTACGTTTTGACTTTGTTTAACAAAAAATAGAAAATTAACAGGCTATCGCTTTAAGTTCTAATACAGCAAGTTTCGAAAATCACGTTCATAGAATACGAAAACATTTTGAAAGATAATGGAGCGGAAAACAAAGCGTGTATGGTGTTGAACATCCTTGCTATATTAGAACGGTTTTTCACGCTCAAGAAAGTTTGTCGAGTGGCGCCAGTGTTATGTAAATTTTGAAACCGAACCATTAACTTTTGTCTGTGTGGTACACATGACTAAATATACAAAGACAAAAATTCACCTTTTTTTGTTTGAACAACAGAGAATCTTTCCATTCATCAACTTTACTAATATATTAGATCCACCTCTTTCAATTTAAAAGCCACTAACAGGTTTTCTAGACCATTAAGAGTCACGGAAATTTTAATAATGATATAAGGCTTGTTCCCCAAGAACGGAATGAAACTGTTTGTTTGTCAAACCACAACTACTCTTCTTCCTCATTTTTAGCATGAAAAGCTAAAAAGGAGCGGTCTATCAACAAGGCGCTGAAATTTTGCACGAATTTCCAATTAGTTAGTAAATTTGTTACAATTAATAAACTAGTCAGACCAGAGATATTTATAAAATGATTTGGATATATAGTACGTGCTTTTTGATTGGTCTACAAGTGCGTTTTCATAGGGCTATAAAGCACGAAAATGACGCGAGCATAATGGTTGGCTCTGTCTCCAAGTTGTGAGAAGTTACAGTTTCATGCAAGAAATTTAGGTATATATACGCGCTTTGTGTAACGTCTTTCTCTTTGTTAAAACAGAAAATACTAATTTTATAAAACAAATAAAACATGTTATCAGTGCCTTCATAGCCTGGTGAAAACCTCGGCAAAGTTTGTGAGAATTCTCGAGCAGGTGAAAAACCTCGACTACGTCTCGGGTTTTCACTGATCTGCTCTCGAATTCTTCCAAACGTTCGCCTCGGTTTTCATCGACTATGAAGGCACTTAGAGCATGTTTTATTTTTTAAATCCAATTTAAATTTCAGCAAGAAAACTGTAAAATAGAAGTTTATATAAAACCACTTTCAGTATTTTGTGCGACGTTTCAAAAGTAGGTTTGCATTGAGTTAGCGTCGAGGCTCGGCTGCTGAACGAGAACTGTTGGTAGCCTGACATTTTCAAGTTTGACTACCGCTTATCGTCTCCGAACAACCTTAGCCGTATTCGACTTGTAAGCTCGCTAAGCACCCTACTCTTTATTGCTGGTTCTATGACTTTCTCTATTTTTCCCGATCATTTTTTAATGAATATCGAGGTATTTTTGGTAATTGATATTTTCAAATAGCATTGTGTCAGAAGCTTTGATGTCGTATAAAATTTCGTGTGTGACTGGTTAATCTATTGTTATGTAAGCTTACATTTTAGGGCCAAAGTTAATGACCGTACTCAATGATTTCCTCTAGTATGAGGGTGTAGTGTTTTGTTACAACTTCGCTCGAAATAAATTGACATATAAACTTAGCTGAGTTTTTCCATTGTTGTTCGCTAACTGCAGATCTTATTATTAGGGAGTGTTCATTATTTATGGCTTGGGGGGACCGTGTTATATATTGTTTACAGCACCCTTTCAATTTTTGCAGCCAGTAAATGCGTTCGACAAAGGAGAACACATTCTTATTTTGCCGCTTTTGCGTTCAACAAAGAAAAACGCATTCCAAGCTTTCTTGTTTAATGAAAGGTGGGTAAATATATCGAAGGGTGAAGCTGGCTGAGCATACGATTGGGCAAGCGAAGGAAACCGCGTTTGTCGGTTTGTGAGCCTGTTCACATGCTAAACTCGCGGCAGTTAAGCTTTTTGTTACACAGGCAGCCCCAGCCTAGCTATTTTTGTGTAAGAACAGACCATTTTTTAAAAGCTGATTATAAAACTCAGTTGTGTTTTTAGTGTTACACACTTTTTACTCGTGCCAGGTCTACGGCCGGTACGAGTCTAAAAATGTAGACGGTTCTTATTATTCTTGTTTTTTTCCCGCGATTTTGATCGTCAATTCATGTGAAATACCGCTTACGATAATAGCCGGAGACTCACTAATGTGACAGTTGACAAATAGTTTAACTGGGCCACCAAGTAAATTTGGGGGATTTTGTTTCCAAATGGAATTTGTTTACAGCTCGCAAGGTTAAATCAAAAGGTTGAATCAGATCAAAGTTTCTTATTAAGAATAGCTATTAATCAAAGAGACTAAAGTGAAACTTTACTAAGACACTTAATTGACAACTGAAAAACAACTAGTATGACGGGAACAGTAAATTTTGAATTTGAAGAGTTGTAGTCAGCCGGGATGAAACTAAGCCTTTAGGAAGTTGGATTGGATAAATCAATCGAGTCAGGTGGGAAAAAATGTTTGAAGAACTAAAAAAGTGTTGAGCTTCTTCGGCTGTAATGGATACTTAAAAATAAAATTGTACAGCTTGTGATAGGCTTGAAGAACTACTTACAGAAAAAAAGTCTTCAAAATGTTTAAAAGGGTAGTTTTTAATTCTATCAACACTAAATAATAAAGCTACTTATATTGATAATCAGCCTCCTATTCTTTAATTGTTAGATGGTTAATACATTCTCATGACTAAAGTTCTATTTAGTATGAAACTTGCTATGTTCTATCACTGGTAACCTGTGATGGTTTGTATTTCGGACAGGGAGTTTGAACTGTTATACAACTTTTTAAATTTCTTTTAAGACTTTGCAGCTTTTCATTAAGTACCCTTTCTTTGATACCATTTTATTTAAATTTAATTTCCCCATAGTCTGCATTTTCATGTGCTAAAGAAAAGGACGTCATGATTTACTCAAGTTATATCTAATTTTATAATTAAATTTTGTTGGTTGTGTAAAGACCTCCGGCACGAGTAAGGCTACAATGGAGCCTCTTGTTTTAATAAGAATCAGATTTCGTAAATATTTTTAAGAAGGTTTTAAGAATCATACCGCGGTTCAATTACTCGACCCGCACAAAAAATTCTACATTTTTCGATTTCATATGACTATGGTACTATCCCCTTTTTAGAGCTAGCTTCTGTGGAAACTATAAATGTATTTCGATCGATCAAAAGTGACTAAAATACTAGACTATTTCTAGCTCTTTTCTTCCGTCTGCAGAACATATTTTTCTTGCATTGCAAGGACTCACTTAGCCCCCTACCCCCGATTTAATGAAATTTGAAATCATACAATTATATACATGCATCTCTTGTTTCAATGCTTCAACAAAGTGAGGACCTATTTTCAATTATTTAAGAATTATATATTAGGCTCACAATGTCAAAATTTTAAGAATTGCGAGGCACGGAAAAAAAGTACTATTCTTATGTAACAAGAAAAGTGAATAGGGTGTTTTAGGGAAGCTCACCACACGTTAAATTAAGCGTAAATCCTCGTTAATTTTTCACGCTAAAATCTGAAAATTTGGAATTTTATTTCAAGAATTTTGCATTTTTCCCCCAAAAAATTGCAAAAAAATGTGGTTTAAAAATGGCCTATCAAATTAAACCTAAATTCACGTCAACTTTTCACGCTAAAATCTTCCTTAAAGAGCATAAAAAATCCCCCACCCCTCCCCTAAAGAGTCTAAAAATATTTCCCTAATTAAATATTCAAAAAGATGCAAAAAAATATTTCCAAAGTTCAAAAATGAACTTTTTCAAAAATGAACTTTTACAAAGTTCAAAAAATTTCCAATGTTTTCAAAAGAGTCTAAAATGTAAAATCCCAACTCTGAAAAAGTGAAATCTTAAGTGCTCAAAAATTTTGCCAGAACCTAGGAAAATGTAAAAATAAAAAAAAAATATCTCTGGAGAGTCAACATTTGAACACGCCGCTGCGTGCTAGCACCGTGGTAGCACATCAAGTGCCCATGTGGTATCATAACTGACACAAACGCGGCGGACGCGCGCGGCACAACAAGTGACCATGTGGTATCATATTTGACCATGATAGCACAAAATTGACATGTAAAAATCAAAAGG
Organism: Zoanthus solanderi; assembly: GCA_024336925.2. Classification (NCBI taxonomy): domain Eukaryota; kingdom Metazoa; phylum Cnidaria; class Anthozoa; order Zoantharia; family Zoanthidae; genus Zoanthus; species Zoanthus solanderi. The sequence continues at coordinate 8,025 of JANCMA020676689.1, read as the reverse complement.
TTGTTTCATTTTTTCCCTGAGATCTCAGGAAAAGTGGGAAATAAATTTAAAGATTTAGATTATATCTATTAATATTATTTTTTTAAACTATTATAAAATATTGAATGTCTAAATTTGTTAACGTTGAAAGCTATTTCTAAAAAGCATAGCATGAAAGGTTATTACAAAATGAATAAAGCCAAATTAGTTGAGGTTTTACGTGATATGGAAGAAGAAATTCTCAAAGTAAAGTCGTGGTGTGTTGAATGTAAGAGTAGGCGGTGAGTGATGAGCTTGTGTTCTTTTCTTACCCGCTTCAGACAAGAAAAAAAAACCTACATATCAACTAAAGTGCCATAGATCTTTATATTTTGCTGCACGCTATTTTCAAAAAGGCACTCCATTTGCCTATGTGGTATCATACTTGACACCGCCGCTGGGCGGCGGGCACGACACATGTGACCTTTTGGTATCAACATCAGCACAGAGGTTTGCGGTAAAAATGACATGTAAAAAAATCAAAAGGTTGTGTCATTTTTATTTATCCTGAGATCTTCGGAAAAGGGGGAAACAAATTTAAAATTTTAGATTATATCTATTAAGGTTAGATTGTTGTACGTTATGGAAAATTTAAGTATAAAAATGGTCAGAGCCCTCGGGCGGGAGCACGAAGTTGAAAGATGGTCTAGAATGACAAAACCTCAACTCGTTGAGGCTTTGGAAGATCTAAATATCACTTTGAAAGCTGATCTGAAAACAGTCGCAAAATCGCGAGGGATGAAAAGTTTTCATAAGATGGTGAATGAGGAGCTTATTGAACATCAAATGTTCCAGGATTGAGTAATCTAACATTCAAAGTCCTGAGAGCTATCGCACAAGAGTATGGTATCAATGTTATACGTGGAATGACAAAGGCTGAACTCGTTGAAGCTTTACAGAACATCGATATCATACTCGACAACCTCAGAGGTACCGAGCTCAAATCTCTCGCGAAGGTGCGAGGGATTAGAGGGTTCAGCAAAATGCGCAGAGATGAGCTTATTGAAGCTTTGAGTGCACTTATACCTGAAGTTGAGTTACCCATACCAGAGGTGAGGTCACCTCACAGTAAACTAAACTTCACGTCTCTAAAGCGGTTGGTGGAAAAGGCTGAGGATTCAGTAGTAACAGACGTAGACAAGTTTACTGAATGGGTACTTGAACAGATTCCTGAACCTCTCAGGCAAAGGACAACTCAGAAAGTTAATGCTCTGAATAAGAAGGTAAAAGGTTTATTTGATGAGATAGAACGTTTCAAACCTAAGGAAAGAGAGCAGGCTTTCAAAGGGTTCCTGAAGACTTGAAGGAAAAAGAGGGTACGATCCAAAGAACTTCTTTGATGCTGCCTAGCCTAGAGTCATAGGACTACTTACAGAGAAAGAGAAGCCGAACAAGACACATTTTCTCTTGAATAAAAGATTCACAAGAATGGATCCTGCAACGGGAGAGGTTGAAGAGATGACACATTACTTTCATAGTTGTGTGATAGAAATCTATGAAAGTACTAAAATTGTTGAGAAGTATCGTGAGATGAGGGATTTAATCTTGGAGACGATTGCCACATTTCAACCCGAGAAATCTGGGTGGCAATTTGATCAGGTTCTCTCTCTTGACATTAGCGTCGTCCCCTTCAGACCATTAGCTGGAAATAGCTATATATTTCTACTCCAAAGAAGATTGGTTATAGGAATGCAGTCGTCAATATTCAGAACAAGTCTGATCACATATGTTTCATGTACACTATGTCTGCTGCTGTATTTGGCACGGATAAGAAGAACCCTCAATGGTTAAGCAAAGAGTTGATAGAGAAATTTGACTGGACGGGAATAGACTTTCCTACACCTTTGAACCAGATTGGTAGGTTTGAGAAGCAGAATCCTGATTTTGCTATATACGTGTATGGATATGATCAGGAGGGGTTTTATACACTGCATGCTAGTGAAAATAATGATGGAAAGAAGATGCAAATCTGTCTTCTACTACTCAGTAATGAGTATACGAGTCACTACTGTTGGATAAAAAATCGCAATAAGTTGTGGAGATCTGAAGTGACTAAACATCACGGAAACCATGAGTTTTGCCTGAGGTGTCACAGTTACTTTCAGACCAAGGAGAAACTAGAGGAACATGTCAAAGATTGCTCCAAGTTTGGTGCAGTTAGAATTATGATGCCTGTGGATAAGGACGGGAATCCTCAACATTTCTCCTTCAACGATAAGAAGTTGAATAGGAAGATGTGGGTGCCTTACATTGTCTACGCTGACATGGAAAGCGTCACGAAGAAAATAGATACATGTCAGCCAAACCCTAATCTGAGCTTCACGCAGCAATATCAGAGACATGAAGTTTCTGGTTGGAGTTACATCATCAAATCTTCTGATGATGAAAATTTCCAACCTATAATGAAAACATGTACAGCTATTGAAGATGGAGGCGATATGGGAGGAGACTTCATTAGATCATTGGAAGCTGACATCAAGAAGATCTATGAGACAGTGGACTTCAATAAACCTTTGGATGAGAGTACAGTTGATTACGTTCAATTCTCAAACGCAAAAGTGTGTCATATATGAAGGCAAGTTTGATGGAAGTAATGACAAAGTTCGCGACAAAGTACAGAGGCGCGGCACATAGCTCATGCAATTCACTTATCAGAATGCCAAAGCATATCCCCGTTGTCTTACATAATCTCGCTGGTTATGATGCCCATCTCTTCATCAAAAGTCTCCACGTAACCCCTGGGAAAATAGACTGTATCCCAAACAATGAGAAGTTTATCACATTCTCAAAAGGATTACTGTGGGTACTTACATAGACAAGAAGGATGGTAAGGAGAAGGACATCAAGCGAGAGATTAGATTCATATAAATTCATGCAATTTTCTCTAGCAAGTCTCGTAGACAATCTACCCTCACATTGTTTCAAAAATCTTGCAATGGGTTATCCTCACGATGCTGTGAAATTTACCTTAATGCGTAGAAAAGGTAATTTCCCTTACGACTGGTTTGACTCATTAGACAAACTCAAGGAGATACAGCTTCCACCCAAGGAAGCGTTTTACTCCATACTCACCGACAGTCACATAACAGACGAGGACTATCAACATTCCCAAGATGTCTGGAAGGTATTTGGAATGAAAACCATTAGGGAGTATCATGATAAATATCTTGAGACGGATGTTGTATTGCTTGCTGATGTGTTTGAGAATTTCAGAGAGATTTGCATGGTGTATTATGGATTGGATCCAGCTTGGTATTTCACAGCTCCTGGGTTAGCTTGGGACGCTATGTTGAAAATTACCAAAGCTGTTCTGGAACTCATCATTGATCCTGACGTGGCATTGATGATTGAGAAAGGAATCCACGGCGGTGTCTGTATGATATCCAAACGGTATGGGAAGGCAAGCAATCCTTATATGAAGGATTTTGACCCTTCCAACCACCATACGTAGACGCCAACAATCTGTACGGTCATGCCATGTCAAAGAAACTTCTTTTCAGAGGATTCAGGAGGATGACTTAAGGGGAACTCAAAAGGTGGAGAGATATGCCGTGCATCCTTGAGGTTGATCTGAGGTACCCTCAACATCTGCATGACCTACACAATGACTATCCTCTTGCTCCATAGAATGTCAAGGTGGGTAAGGTTTCCAAACTGATTCCTAATCTTAATGATAAGGAGAGATATACAGTTCATCATGAGGATCTCAAGTTCTGTCTAGACGGTTTAGAACTTACAAAGTTTCACAGAGGCATTACCTTTTGAGGAATCAAATTGGATGGAACCTTTTATCATGCTCAATACCAACTTGAGAGCACAGGCACCAATGAGTTTGAGAAGACTTTTTTCAAGCTCATGAATAATTTAGTTTACGGGAAGACTCTGGAGAATGTCAGAAATCACGTAGACATCAAGTTGGTGACGAGCAAAGAAGAGGCTCAGAAGTGGATATGCAAACCCAACTTCAGTCGCTTCACTATCTATAATAAACACTTTGCCGCCATCCATATGCTGAAGAAGAAGGTTGTACAGAACAAACCTAGATATGTAGGTTTCACTGTGCTTGAGCTTAGTAAGCTCCATATATATGAGTTTTATTACAACTACATTAAGCCCAAGTACGGTGACGGGGTTAAGCTGTTGATGACAGATACTGACAGGCTTATACTTGAGATTGAGACTGAAGATTTCTATCGTGACATTGCCCCTGACTTACATCATTGGTTTGATACGAGTAACTATCCTAAGGATCACCCATCTGGAATTGAGGTGGATGTTAACAAGAAGGTTCTTGGAAAATTCAAAGATGAGGCTGGTGGGTTTAATCATTGCTGAGTTCGCAGGTCCTAGACCTAAGCTGTACTCATGCTTAATGGCTGAAGCTAATGATGAAGTGAAAAAGTGCAAGGGAGTGAAACGAGCAGTTATGAAGAAGTCTCTTTATCATGAGGATTTCAAAAACTGCGTTCTCAAGAAATAAAATCAAATGAGACAGATGAATGTCATCCGCTCTAGAAAGCATGTTGTATACTCGGAGAGGGTAAACAAGGTGGCTTGATCTCATGAGGATGACAAAAGGATCATCTAGTAAGATGGTGCTCATACGTTAGCTCATGCACTCTCTCTCTCCAAGAGAGATGTTATTGAGAACTGAGCAGAGTATTAAACATTTTTGTGGTTTCTTACATGCTCCATGTAAGAAAAAAAGCAGCATACTATTAAGTATAAATGAGCAGAGTATTCAGCATAGCCTAGATGTATATTCAACACATATTCAACACGTCTGAGCATTTATTAGTATACTATTAAGCATGTATTATGCGTACTATTAAGCATAACTGACCAGAGTATTCAGCACACTATTAAGCATATATCTTCAAGTTAACTATCTCTCGGGAGCAATTCCTGTTATATTGGTGAAACCAGTCGCCAATTTTTTACTAGGATTAAAGAGCATACAGTAAGAGATAGAAATTCTCATATTTTTAAACATTTTTCGCAATTTCCTTCATGCAAGGGCATGTACACACCTTGTTTTCGTATCTTAGACTCAGCGAATAGCGCTGTTGATCTTAAACTTAAAGAAGCCTTTTATATAAATAAGAATAAACCTGACCTTAACAAACAGTTACATCATTTTAATACTTTCTTAACTCTTTAATTTCCGTTTCATTGTATTGTAATGCATTACGTCATATTGTAAATAATTTATTCATATTATGTATTTTATACTTGTAACACGTATCACTTATCACTCTATTAAACTGATGATGGCATAAGCATGCCGAAACATGTCTTTCAAAATAGTTGTCCCTTTTTTTCAATATTTAACTATCTCTCTAAGGTGGAATTAGCGAGAACTGAGATGTATATTCAACATAATTGTGGAAAAAAAGTGGGAAGCTATTCTGAAATCTGGGGGAAAGTGTGGAGGAAATGTGAAAATTTTTTATTATATCACACACCTGTGTAAAATGTCTGAGATTGTACCTTGTGAGAATCTAACAACGACTACTATCACTACGATGGTGTCCTCAAATATCTCCTTTGTCTTAATGAAGGTCTTCAGTCACATTCCAATCACACCTACAGACCCACCTTTGACAAAAAGAAGAAAAGAATAGACAAGAAGAAACTCAAATCTTCATACGGATCGGTGATTAGCCTACAATACGGTGTTTATATTCGTGGTATCCGCTTGAGTAAAGAAAAGAAATACTGGTGTCCAGTGTGTCAGATTGAAGATAATGGAAAGAAGATCCTCACTGTAAAAAGTTGTTCGCAAGATATCTGAGAAAGGTCTTCCATCTAATACTCAAAAGATATTCTTCATGTGTTCCAAGTGCAAACCTGAGTTCGAGATCCGTCAGCTTCGTGGGGTTGTTCCGTTCCTCAGCCAAGTGACTATAGTGTTATCCATTGGTCATGTCACCATAAACGTGATGATGTTCAAACACAGCATCAAGTTGGCCGTGAATAAAACGTATGATGACGCGGTTGAAGCGATTATGATCTTGTGGGAGAATTACTTTAATTCAATTCCGAATGCTTGGAGTTTCCGTGATACCTGTAAGGGTGCACACTTCTTGTTCGATGTTGTTATGCGTAACATCAACTTCAAGATCGGATTTCAAATTGATAAGTTCAGTCTCAATAGGTTGATGAATCGCGTGATTATAGGAACCATGTCTATTTATCAAAGTATGAATCAACATCTGATACACATGTAAATATCAAGATGTGTACTGAGAAACCGGACAATCTTGAATACAATATGCTTGTCTATGATAAGGCTGGAATGGAAAATCCATACTTCATTCAAACTACTGAAAAAAAGTATGCGTGTGAGAAAGAACCTAAGTCTATGTATATTACTTTTCTCATCTTTTCATCGTCTGTGGGTATTCTTTCCGCACGTTATTACAACAGCATGAAGGAGAAGTATGAGTTCTTCACTGAGACGATAAACAAGCATCGTAATGAGATTGAAGAGAGACTTAGTAAACCTAAGATGTCACTTCGTGAATGTCTAGATATTATCTTTTGAAAAAAGTGAAAAGTTAAATTCACTCTCAGTCATTATAGGTTATACAATCATGTCTGATAAAAACGATCAAATCACCAGTAACATTGCTAATTCCTTTGAAGGTTTGGAAAAGGATCCAAAGAAAGTTGCTGCTTGTAAGAGGCTTGCCGAATATAACAGGAATAATAAGGAACTCATTGAAAGTGAGAAGGAAAAAGTGTTTAACTCGAAGACTCCAAAGAAATCTTCTGACATAACTCCTCTCCTGATAGGTCTGACAGCATTTGTCTTATTTGTTACGATCAGAAGCATATAACTAGTTATAACTAGTTATAGAAGCATATAACTAGTTATATGCTTCTGTTACGATACATGAGTCGTCATCAAGAGACACCAGAAGTGGGAATGGAGTGATTATTTTTGAGATTTTTCGTGCCTTTAGCGGGTAAGAAAAGAATGTTTTCACTCACCGCCTACCCTTACATTCAGCACAACTAAGCTTATTTTTCTTGTGTATACGTATTTGAGAACCTCCGCAATCAAGACAGAACGCTTTCTGTTTTTTGTGAGGACAGATCTGAGTTCGTCCACATTCTTTACAGTATGCTCTGCGAATGTTATGCTCACACATACTTGTTCCTTTACAGTATTTACAATGTCTTCTGTAAAAACAGTGTTTACAGATTCCCTTTCCATCACATCAGGTTTTTATCTTTCCATGTTCACAGATCAGTGATCCTCAACATTCTTTACAATAATATTTTTTCTTACCATGTTGACATTTATACTTATTAACCTCAATAGGTTCTTCGTCTCCCATATCGTGTAATATCTCAACTAGTTCAGATTTACACATTTTGGAATAACATTTGATGTTATGTTTTTTAGCAATCGCTTTCAATGTTAACAAAGTTTTTTTCTCCATATTTTATAAATAATCAAAAAAATAGATTGTAGATATTGCTAAATCTTTAAATTTATTTCCCACTTTTCCTGAGATCTCAGGGGAAAAAATTGACACAACATTTTGATTTTTTACCTCAAGCCTCTGTGCTATCATGGTCAATTATGATACCACATGATCACTTGTTGTGCCGCGCGCGTCCCCCGCGTTTTTGTCAATTATGATACTACATGGGCACTTGATGTGCTACCACGGTGCTAGCACGCAGCGGCGTGTTCAAATGTTGACTCTCCAGAGATTTTTTTTTTTTTTTTTACATTTTCCTAGGTTCTGGCAAAATTTTTGAGCTCTTAAGATTTCACTTTTTCAGAGTTGGGATTTTACATTTTAGACTCTTCCTTTAATCCTTTAATAAGTTTACTCCTAAAAGTCCTAAAACAGTAGAGACTATACTAGGAGGACAAATTTTTAGAGAACATTGGTATTTTTTGAGAACATTGGAATTTTTTTTGAACTTTGAAAAAGTTCATTTTTGAAAATGTTCATTTTTGAACTTTGGAAATTTTTTCTTTGCATC
>JANCMA020676582.1:0-18161 GCA_024336925.2 Zoanthus solanderi | reverse complement strand
AAAAAAAAAAAAAAAAAAAAAAAAAGATGCAATGTTAGTTTAAATTTTTTGAATCGTAGTTTTCCTGGAAGAAACTAGAAAGGTTACGTCATCGCGTGCCAATACTACTAGTACTAGTACTACAGTGTAATTGGATCAGTTGGCCGATATAAGTACACAGACTTCAAAATTCAAATAAGAAAGAATGAGAGAATGTAGAAGGCATGAGAAATCGCACTTGCAAAATTTGGTTGAATTCGCGATAGCTTTAATTGTTGCTACACAAATCAGCATTGAGATCTTCAGGCTTACAGGTAAAATTTATTTTCTTGAAAGACCCCGTTTTTTCAGTTGGAAGTTCAATGCCGTGACCCTACGGCCGCTTAGCCATACTGCTAACCTTTCGTTAACACTGATGCAGAGATGACGGCAACGTATGTATTCCGGTCAGATATGCGAGCTTCAATTAACTACAATTGTCTTCTGGAAAAGTACGAAAGTCTTTACAGAATGGTTAGGTTGCGCTTTTTGGTAAAACAAAAGGAATAATTCGGAAGAAGCTTGGTTATTCTATTTTCTTTTTACAATTTTAAACTTTAGCCTAAAATATTCCTAAATGATGTTTTTAACTTGCATAGCCATATTCTAGAATCATAAGAATAAAGTTATTTAAAAATGATGTCAAGTGTTTGCTATATTTGAAGTAAACGTAATGAAGTTTTGCCATTTGAAGTGTAATCATTATTTTTATTTTATTTTATTTTATTTCATTTATTTATTTATTTTTTTTTTGCTTGTGTCCTGTTGATTCAATGAACCTATAGAAAGTTTAAAAGAAATTACAAACGAGAAGAATACCTAAGTGACGTAGAAAACATAAAACACAGAATAAGCATGACAAAATCAGGATAAGTGATCACTGCTTAGAGATTGAAAAAGGAAGATATACACGACCTTATACGAAACCCGAAGACATAGTCTGTAAATTATGCAATAATGCAGTAGAGGATGAAGCACACTTCCTATTCATTTGTCCACATTACTCTAATGAAAGAGAGGAGCTCTTTTTGACGATTAATAATAAATCCAATCACCAATTTAATACTCTTGACAACAGCACTAAGTTTCTATACATTATGAATGCATCAAAAGAACTACAAACAATTATGGCTAAATATATATATATTTGTTTTAAGAAAAAGAACCTGAGCAACTGATGATCACTTATCATGAAATTAAATTTATAACATTACCAGAAATATGTACGATAATATGTAATAGTAATGTGTGTAAACTTGTAATTTTTTTATTAGCTATATACTCCGAAAGCAATTGTAAAGCTAAGGAAGCTAATAAAACACATTCATTCATTCATTCATTCATTCATGTGGTTACCCTCAAAACAACAGAAAATGTAATACTCCAAGAGTTTCATGCTCAATCCTTTAACAAGGACAAAAAAGAAGAAAAATTGAGCATCATTCGGACAGCGGCTAAGCTAATCAAGCAAGTTATCAAAGTTATTGTAACAACTGTCTTATCCGATGGTGGACAAGGATTTTAGAAAAACATACAGTTCTTTTATTTTTCACTTCAAATTTTTCATGAAAACCTTGTGGTCGGAAACACCGCATCAAATTAACCTCAATCGGACAAGCCGTCGTGCTGGCAGCGCGCCCTTATTTTTCCATTCCACCTTGATTTAGCGGTCCAATTACATCATTGATTTGCATCCCACGTTTTAGTCGATATCCTGAACAGTCATGGTTTTTGTTCATCATATAGTGAGATTTACTGTTGCCGTAACCCATCAAGGAATATTAACCATATCTGAGACATGATACGATGCAATCAGTTATTCAAGGAGACTACCCAGGGAAGTTGTTTGTCGTGTTCCCATGATCGACATGAACCCTAGTGACAGTACACACATCTACTCCACTCTTAAGTTTCTACCAGAGAAGGCGCAGAAACACAACATCCAAACCACAATAGTCACCTTCGGCCAGCCCTTGTGATGGAAGGCGTACAATTTGATTGGGACAGAACCCTTCGGTAACGCCATTCGCAACGTTACGGTTAGGATTGGAGGGCTTCATACAACAATGAGTTATGTTTGCTATCTGATGGCAGAGTTCGTCCTGAAAGAAATATTTTAGCTTGTGTATCCTTCAAATGCAGTTGACCATGTACAGGAAAAGCCATCATGCGAGCAGTAAGAGGCCAGTTCCTGGTGGATGCAGCTTTAAATACTCTTCTCTATGTTGCAGTTTTGCAAGCACCTACATATCCCACAGATAGAATGCACAAGTGGTGAGTAACAACACTACTGTTAACAAAGGCATAACATCCAATCTTTGTAATAAAGAAACCTGATTGTTCGTTTCCTTGTAAATAGCCATGCTTTGTGGCTCCAGTATATTAAAATGGCTGAATTCTTGAGAGTGTTCATAAAAGCAGAGCGCACGAGGAATTGAAAACTTTATTTGGAAGTTGTCCCTTGTATGCTTCCTTCTCTTGTGGCGTCGGGTCACAACTTATACGTCAAGTGCACACACCTTTATTTACATACTGCAAACATAGAAATGATCATCCAGATGTATACCGCAGCTTTGTGTCAAGTTTACATGTCAGACGGAGCGATAGGTATCAGGGAGGCCTTTCCACCGACCTAATCATGATCACTGAACAGTGTTTGATGAGGAGCCTCAAGACCAGCGGAGGGCTAACAAGAGGAAGGAGTTTAACAGAGCAACAGCTTGTGGCATAGCTTCTTCTTTTTGTCAAAACACAAAAAGTGCGTGATTTTAAAATCGGAATCTATTTTCTCCTGACCCACACCTTAGTAACATCCTTATTTGAGTACATGCACATAGCTCTGCGATCGTAGATGAGACATTCAAAATAGGAGACAAAGTTCTTACATCAGCGACGGGAAAGACCATAATAGAGTATAAATTTTAGAAAAACCGAATAAGCCATCATCCTGGCGTCTAAGTGTGCAATGACGATCAATAATAAGCTAGTACAAGTCAATCTTGGCGACTAACTATCCCGAAAACCTTCCATCTATATTTCGCTACGAGTTGAGCTACTATCAAACATTTCTTTTTGATTTTCTACTGAATGATGAGCCAAGGCAATAAGCTAGCTCTAGGCAATAAGCCACCTCTACCAGACAGCATTTGGCTAAAGCTCAGTCTAGAAGTTGCCGGCGGGACAATCAGCTTCATGATTCTGATATTCAGTATGTGTTGGACGGAGGTGCCCTGCTTCATAGACTGCGTTGGCCATTCTTTTGGTTCAGCTACATTCATAGATCTATGTGGTCTTTACTGTAATTATGTAACAAAGCAACAGTAGTTGTGTTTGACGGATACAGCAATAACTTATTGACAAAACAGATGACGCAACACAGAAGATCATTGCATGGGTAAGATTGGTCCTACTGTTACGCAGGGAATAAAGGTCGCTCAGAAGAAGGAGGTGTTTTTTTTAATACCAACAATAAAGAACGCTTTTTAACTATGCTAAATGAGAGCCTTTGCCAAAATCATCCTGCAGACAGTGATGCTGTAAAGACGGCCGTCCAGTCCGCGAGCTAGAGCCCAAACCAGCGTACTTATTGGGAATGACACTTACTTGAGAATCCTTTTTTTATTTCACGCCGACGCTAACACTGATGATGTTTACTTAATCCCCGAGCCAAAGAGCAACTCACTGAAACGCGCCGAGTATGGAACATTAAAAAGATACAAGCGGAACTTAAAACAGAAATTTGCAATAGCATTCTGGGCTGAGTTGTTCAAAGGCTGGTTGATTTTAACCTTGGGTTAAACAAAGATTCGAGCAGCAATTTCTTCTCAAAGAAAATGATTACAGTTCTTAAAAAATACTGTTCAGTTATTCAAGAAAAAAAGCTGTTAATCACAAAGTTACCGTTTAAATCCGTCTCTGTGAGGTTAGAAACAAGAGTATGGGTTACGAAGTTAACCCTAGGTTAGTGCTAATCGGCTTTTGAACAACTGGGCCCAGTGATTTACATATTTGGTTGTCATACCAGAACAACGCTAATTAAACACAATGACGGGGGTTCGATCGTTAGTCCAGCTAATGTAAGTAATTTCAAAAGCGAAAGAGATATTTTGAACATAAACAAAAACATGTAAAATAAAAAAGGTACTATTTTCTTAGATTCGCAACAAAAATTCTTATCACTGCTAATCTCCAAAGGAAGGCCATACATTTGAATCAGAATTTCCATTTGTTGTGGTGAAATTTGCACACAGTATGTTGCATGGTCTACACAATTAGAAAATAGCTTGTTAACGCTTTCTGTTCAAAATGTCTAGGAATGGAAATCTTTGTCGCCATCGGATTTAAATTCTTGCTGTTTCCTTTCACAGAAAATACTATTTTTTTAAAAAAGTGTTGCTGTTCTTTGTTTTTATCTTGCTAATTTGATCTCCAGCTAGCAATCAACACATCTACATTACAGTTATATAATGAAAACATTTTCTAAACACATTCAAAATACAACATATTAAGTTTTAAGCTTTTGTTATATATATATAATGTATATGAGATGGCGATGATAAAAACATACCCGAATATTGAATCTTTAAAGCCAGAAATTCTCTAAACTTGATGAACAGTTTAGCATTCAAATTGAAGCGCGTCAGTCTGCTTTTTCCACTCCACTTAAAACGCTAAGTGAATTTCCGTCACACACACTTAAAGTGCGATATAATTTGCGGTGTAAACAGGTTGAGCCTGTGCAGTCCAGCAGATATATTGATAGAATATAATAGAGACCAGCTGCTAACGGTCTGGCTTACAAATACATATCTGGATAGGTTTTTTCGAGCTTAATGGCAAAATATAACAAGTAATTATTGCGAATTTATTCATATAAGAACGCTGCAGTGGTTCATTGTTGAAATTAGAATAAGAAAACCAAACAGTTTAACTTCGTTAAGGTTATCTCAATCGGTCTTCAAAGAATGGCTTTATTAGAACAGTTTTCTGTTTGTGACTTACAATTGTAAGAAGGCTTTCGAGAACTTATGATATAATGGAGCTCATTTCTAATGTATATATGCGTACCTGAAACTTTTAAAACAGTTCTTGGTGGAACATGCTCAACACATCACTGAGACTTTCCAACCACGTCAACACGAGAGCAGAAATGAGTTTGGCCTGTCATACAAGGTGAGCACCAAATGACCTTTCGTAACTTGACGATCGATTTTATTCAATGAAGTCTCGTTACCATTGCGGGTCCTCTTACACACATCCAACTCTTGTTTGAAAGAATTTTGATAACGTGAAGTGGTCCAATCACAGTTCTTGGTTCGATGCAGCCACGCCGTGTGGGACACTGCAATCGGCGACTCTCTTGCTGTGGTAAAAATGTTTTAGAAAAGCGAAGTTTATCGGTAACCAATAACCATTAATTTCCTGTGTTTAACATTGTCGTTTAACATTGCAAAGACAAAGGTAAAAAAAGAAACGTGAAGACATTCCCAGGATTCTAACTTCTGTCCATGTTTTGTATACTATGCAAAATGAATTGTTATGAATACTAAGCAAACTTGCGTAGAAAATCAAACACAGTAAATGCGTACTGATTTATAAACAAACATGAATTCAATTAGTAGGGTTTCTATTGCATTCTAATATTCTCTTGCATGTAAATAAAAAAAGTTTAGGAAATAGATTTACACAGTACTGCTATTACACTGGACTAACCAAAATTCAAAACCAAGGACAAGATTTTACAAACACGTACTCGAAGAGGGTATTGTTGTTAAATCTATCCGCCATCACTTACCCAAGCTATATACCGCTTACTTTTTCTGTAAGTCGTTGCATGCAAAGCTGTTAATTTTAGAAAGGATTTAATTCTCACATTTTCAAAGAAATTATTTTAACTATTTGTTAATCCTACAACATCTTTCTATTGTTGCATGTTATTCAATACTTGCGCATATTATTTTAAAACCACTAAAATTAATAAATCCTTGATCTTTGAGTTGTTTGTTCACTATTACGTTCCTAGTAGCTAAATATCTTTTCATTGAAAGCTGTTTAGGTCTTTGAAAAACACTAGTCGTTTTTCTAAGATATTTGTTAAATATGCTCTCTAGGTTTTTTTGTGTAATTACTAAATTTAAAATTTTCTGAGTTATGTGTTTCTATGTTAGGATTGCTACTGACAGATACGAGCAAAATATTGAGGCTGAAAAATATCCAAAGTTTGGGTACAAACTGAGAACCTAGCCGAAGCTAACAAGGAGGAAAGAAATTATATATGGTACACTGCAGAAAATCATCAGGTTCGTCGGTTGAAGAGATCATGCAAAATTTATTGTACATCCTGGCCGCGTGCCGGCGCAATAGAAAAACCACCCTCCTCCTCCCCCTCAAAAAATCCTTGCCCCGTATGAGCTTTGCTCAGAAAATTTATTCGCCTGGTCTTGTAGCTATACTTGTTAGAGTGAAGTATAGTTGTGTACTTATACAGAGTCCAGCAATCTGAAAAAAACACCCCTGATCCAATATTTTACTGATTCTTGGTCCCACAACTGCATTTTGCTGTCTCCTTTGTACTATGAAAATAAGTAGGCGCCCCATTTTGTTCACCTCGGAAAACTTTAAAAAAATTCCGTGCACCTGCCCCGTACAAAGGTAAATTTGCAAGGGCTCTGACATTCAAAATTGAAAGTTACGTGTGTTTCATATGGCAGACCTTGTGTATTTTAAGATTATATTCTTAAATAGTGACTGCAAGTATTCTGCCTCAAAGATGATATAAACCCAGTACTTTGAATGATATATAATTATATTTTGAGGACATTTGAGGCTGAGTTTCTCAAAGGCAAAATGTTTGATTTTAATAAAATTCAGCATCATCAGACTGGCCGTAGGCTTAAAATAATACTGAAAGAAAAAATGAAAAGTTTCATGCGACGGAAAAAATAAAAATTCGATAAAAATAGCTATTACAATAAATGATAATTTATTAATGTTTCCCGTCACCGATTTTTAACAAAATATCCATAACAACAATGCCTATTTGTCTTTTGTACTGGCTTTTTCGCTATAATGAACATATATCCTTACTTGGATTAACTTTTATCAATATGATGTTTGTTAAAATTACAAATTTTGATAGACAAAAATTCTATGCTATCGATTTTGTGATCTGCATTTTTTATTTTATCGAACGTAATTAGCTGCTTTGACTTAAACCATTTTAGAAGCTCTCGGAATATCGCAATTAGTTGCAGCTTTTTAATACTCATTTCCAAAAAAAATTTGCTTCGGCATTAAAATTTTACAAATTACTGCTGATACAATCAACTTATTAAAAAGCGTGTGTTTTAAAGTTTTTAGCTTGGAGTGGACCAACTGAGAACACAACTATAAGATTTGTACTCAGTACTTTCCAGTAATTAGATACGAAACTTACAATAAAACCAACTTGATGCTTTTTGGTTTAAGCAAATGTCAGCATGCTTTATATCAAAATTTAATGCGATACTGCCTTTTGTCCCATTTGGAATATTTGGAACCAATTTCGAAAGTGTGTACAAGATAAACGTTTCTTCTTTCCCCATTTGCCACAAAAATAGTTTTTATTTTTCTCCGTATGGTTCTTTCTTCGAGGCTGCAAAAAGAAAAGCACACTTAAAAGCCTCAGGTAATGTTTCTCTTTGAAATGCCATATTTTTCTGTTTCTTCTGCTGCTGTGAATTTAAAGATGACTTTTGCTTTTAATCCATCACATTTTGATTCTAAAAAGTCGATATACAGCAGAACAACGCTATCAAAAATGTTTGGTCATTCTACCGTCAAGTAGTCGCATAGATTTACTAAAAAGTAGTTTAGTTTTTTGGAGTTTAGCAGAGCAAGTACCTGCACTCGAGGAAAAGGAGACAAAATATTATATTTTAGTTATATTTAAGAAATACTTACTACCAATGATGTCGCAGCTATTACTTCATTCCGTTTTAGCAAAGCTTTCAGTTAGCGACAAACACCGGTTACGTTTTTAAAATATCTGTCATGATGAGGAATCTTGTAATATTTTATATAACTGCAGGCAAAACCTATAGATAAAAACAAATAAAACAAATTCGTTTTGCTTTTTGATGATTTAGAATTGTAATTTAAAACTAAGCTGCATTGAATTTGCATTTAATTTTTCAGGTAGATCGTATTTGGCGTGGGCGGCTGGTTGACCATTATATTTTTGTGTAAAATTTTCGAATAAAATTGTTGGCTTCTCAACTGATAGCAAAAAGCCGCGAGACATCGTCTTAAATCAGAAGTTAACCACCAGATGAGGCATTTTGTAATAGCTCTATTTAATTGGCTAAAATGAACCATTGCTTACTACTGAAAAATTGGAAAATGGCTTAATGAAAAGTTTGTCTAATACACAGCTTGTCTTTAATAATATTAGAAAGAGGCTATTTATAGCGGAAAATGTCACGAATAACATAGAACAATTTCCTCAAACGGAAAATGGTTTTGTGTAACATCTACCAAAATAACATAGAATTTCCGAGATGCTATAAAGTCACTTCTGACCGGCAGTTTCTTGACTTTCGGATTTAAATCCTGAATCACACAATAACTTTCCTCGTAAGAACTTATCCATGATCAGATATATGTTAATTTTTAAAAACAAAAAATATTTTTGTTGTGAACTGTTAAATTTGGTCAAAACATTGGACATTTACAGCGAGCTCCAGTATTTGAGTTCTGAGAAACTTTGTGTGTTTTCAAACAGATTTAGTTGTAAATGCTTTTTATGGTGGGCTATTAATTTTTGGTCGATAACTTTTCAAAAATCAAACACATTAAACAAATTTTCAGTATCGAGATAATCTAAGGCCAAGACGCGGTTGGCGCCAACGACAGGAAAGTTGTCACAAACAATTATTCAAAAGTTTTTTTTAATTTTTTGTCTGGTTAATTGTATATAGTTTTTCAGCTGTGGTAAGTAACTGTAGTTTGTTATTGTTGCGTTTTAATCAGTATTTTGAAAAAGAAATTAAAATATGTTCTAACGCACGCATACATGATAAAAGTGACGGTTGCTTTAAATATCTATTATACTTGTGTTTGTCTTTTTAGATAGGTAGAGAATACAGGTAAGCTTTAAACGCGACACGACATTTTTATTTATCGTTCTAAGTTATATTTCCTTTTTATGAGTCCCTGACAGCACCTCACGTGACCTGTCGATGAACCATAAGTTAAGTACATTTCATGAAATGATAAAATTATCAGGTTTCTCTATTCTCAAGTCACTGTGAATTGTAAGCTGTAGCGTTGCATCCCACTGTTTGTGGGATGTCGGATTAAAACCCATAATCGCTCGTTTGACTAGCCAATCACAAAGCAGAATATGTTACAGTGGCTAATCATCTTTACTTTACAAATGAGTATAAATATTAAGAAAAATATCCTTAGTAATAACTTCAACTTAAACTTGTAGTGAACGATTTTTTGTTCTTCATTTTAAAGTCACAGAAATAGCAGTGGCCATAACTGACAATCAAAGTCAGCATAGCCACAATAATAGTCACAGCCACAACAATAGTCACAGCCATAATAATAACCACAGCCACAATAATAACCACAGCCACAATAATAGTCACAGCCATAATAATAACCACAGCCACAAAATTAGTCACAGCCATAATAATAGCCACAGCCACAAAAATAGTAACAACCATAATAATAGCCACAGCCACAATAATAACCACAGCCACAAAAATAGTCACAACCATAATAATAGTCACAGCCACAATAATACCCACAGCCACAACCATAATAAGAGCCACAGCGACAATAATAGTTACAGTCACAGCCACAATTAGAAAAACACTCCGAAAGCGCAGACCTTCTTCAAGTATATTGTGAAGAATCCTTTAAAAAGTTCCTGGATCCAGACTGCTATCCGAATTACTTCCAATTAAAATTTAATTGTTCTTTCTCATCCCATTTCCGACATTTCCTGAAAATTTCATCAAACTCTGTCCATAAGGTTTTGAGTTATGTTGCTAACAAACAAACCCTCAAACAAACAAACAAACAAACAAATCCTGCGAAAAACGAAAACGCCAAGATTTTTTTTTTCTATTTTTTTTTTCAATTAACGTATTTAAAAGTAAAACCTCAGCTTAGTCGGATGTATAAATGAAGCGACGGTTTCCGGTTTGGAATGGTTGCCACCTTCCTACCATTATCAAAGCGGTGTTTATAAACTTTAATATTGTTAAAATTAAAACGATTAAATTTTGATCTTTTTAAGTTGGATTAGTTTTTAAAAAGCAGTTCCTGGTGGTATGATTGAGAAAACACTAGAATGCGGAATCCAGGAGTAATTAGCCTTTTTAGGCGCTGTATAAATCAGGCAAAACACTAAATTTTGTCGTTTTTAAAAAGTGAAATTAGAATTTTTAAGTTGGCCAGTTTTTCAGCTCCGACTGGTGGCTTCGACCTTTAAGTTCCCGTAGCGTCTGATTAACTGTGACACCATTTAATTTTGAATTGTTTAAAATCAAAATATCCCCTTTGGCTCCTATTCGGCACCGAATACTTATTTTTTAGATTGTAATGAACGAGCTTAGAAAATAAGCCCAAAATAGCGCACACTCTGATCTGATTAGCTTAGTTCCGTTTTACAAAACTGAATGGAAATTACGAGATGACGTCACGCAACGCAAGAAAAGTTTTTCAGAAGGATGGAAGTGAAGACTTGGGCCCACTACGGGTAGCCCGAGTAATAAAACAGTATCACTTGTGTTTCTAAACAATAATATAAAGCGCTATGACGTGTAGAACACTCAAAGCACAGTGAGAAATATCGGAATTGCCTCGTTTTCCCTAACGCTTTTCTCGTGTTCTCCTACGTCTAGCGTTTATATTATTGACTAGAAACAAGCGCGATACTGTCTTATTCCCTCACTCATGGGCGGTGGAAGCAAAAAATTATAGCAGGGCACAATGGAAATTATAAAAGTTCGTTATTACCCATCCCCCCTCCTTTTCCTTCATTATAAGTTGAAAACTAACTTTGGAAAGGTAGTCCTTTATTTATGTCTACTTCCCATCAATAACAGTTAGAATTATTTACAAAGCCATTTATTTTATACCACTGTTCCTCCTTTGTTCACAAAACACTGTTTCCGGGCGACAAGACAACTGCATAAATAAATAAATAGCAAAACAATCACGCTGTAGAACGCTCGTCATTCATTTACGACTCTTAACGTCTGTGGCTAACCTTGTTCAGCCCTGAATTAACAATCTTCTGATGAGTTTTGAGCTTCTCTCATATTATTAACATCTCGGTTAGTAAGTGCGCATGCCTTGCGCAAACTTGTATCACGGATCTCGGAGGCTGACTGTAAAGTGTAGTGCATATAATGAAATTCATGATAAATATTTCAACGACTGACAAAGTATTTGAAAGATATCCTGTTTTTGATATTTTGGGATTCTGAAATTGCTTTTGTTGTCCTTGTGACTTAAACCATTTTGTATTTTGCATAGCTCGCTCATTTGAGTTCGAGCACTCTGGTAGTGGTATGCAAAAAAAGAATTCACACTGGTGAAGATATAACTGCGTTGCTCTGTTGTTATCTTCTGTCTCAAAATCTTCTCTGAGCTGCACTGACGTCTTGTCTGCAGATTAAGTTTATATATATAAGGAATATTGAATTAAAATGTTGTTGTTACCTTGTTGTTGCTGTTTTTGACTGAGCCTTTATTTTCATTTCACTTAGTAACGTTTTAGTTTCATTACTGAAAGTGGTACATAACTGCAACGATTGTTAATTAGTAAATCCAATTAGGCAATTTTCTTATTAACCGACGCTCTTAATTAGTTCAGTAATATAAATTCATATAGTTTGTAAAAACCATTAGCCATGTGTTTTAAGCTAAGAAGCTTTTTTTCCAAATGAGGAAACATAAATCATAATCTCATTAGCACACACAAACTGTCGGTTGCGATAAAGGAATCCACTCTTCTTACACTTAAATTTTTTATGTAAGGGACGTGCGTGTTTTGAGCCGCCTGTAAAACTTTGATAACTACTTCTGATTGGCGTAATTCGGTACTAGAACGTTGGTATGGGCTTAAACCCATGTCTAACAACCTTTATTGCATACAACGACCTTTAAAGAGCCACAAAACTGCAGCTTTAAAACGTTAAATAATCGGTTCAAGGTAAACTATTGCTATTATTAATGCTTTTAATACTACTATAATGCTATAAAATTACAGCAAAGACTGCACTTTTGCTGCCAGAAATATAACGAGATCTAGCTAGGAAATACTATCAAATAAAATATTGTCCGAGTTAGAGTTACTATATGCTATAACACTAACATTAGATAAAAGAAGCTATGATGAGAAAAAGAAGTTTTTAATTAAAGGATTTACCTACCTACCTACCTACCTACAATTTTGGTTGAAAAAAACTCATGTGAACAGCAAGAGTTATAATTGTATAACCACGTAAACTATTGTAGCTAAATCTTCCAAATCTGGCGTGTTTATGCAGTGCCCTATATACTTAATGGTTCCTGGTTTTTTCAACTCTCAATTGAGTTCAAGTAAGCAGCAGCAACATTGCGTGGGAGGACTGGGACATCGATTTATGATTGCTGCGAGCCCCGAAAGGAGAGCAGCATCATTTTCATACACTTTGCATGGAATTTTTATGGGTCGTCCGGTTTTTAAAGATGTAATGTCGTCCGAAATTACCTTTGGTAGACTTTCGCCTGACTCCTAAAAGTCCCCGTAATCGAATGCATACGAAGATTTGTCAGTCGCATGTTTTTGTTGATCTCCTTGGATTTTGGGTTGTGGATTTTTTATGACTGATATTGTGTCGGTTTATTCTTAAGCATAATTATTTTGGATGAATATGTTCGAAACTACTATGAAAGGTTTAAACAGATTCCTTTGAATTATACTGTCAGTACCTCATGCTGCAAATGCAAAACTCTTGACAACCACAGCAACCTCGAGATGTCCAAAGTTCACCGCTTTAATTGACAATGGCTTTTTATTTGGTCATTTTATATTTCGTTTATATATGTACTGAAGTTAGTTATCAGTGTTCTGTCTTGCGACAGGTCCTAATTCTGGCATCCATCTTCTCCATACACCTCTATCTTCTGCCCTTCTCTTCATTTTTCCATATGTTCCTTTCTTTATTAGATTTAAGAATCCAATTATTTTCCGTCCTCTAGGTCTTTTGCCATCCATTCTGCCCTCAATTACTTCCTTCAATAACCCATCTCCTCGGACAACATGTCCTATCCATTTCTTCTTTGATCTTATAATACGATCCATCATCTCCGTTTCTCATCGACTATTTCCATTACTTCCTCATTGGTTCTCCTTTCTGACCATCTTACTTTAGCTGCATTATTCGCCAAACCCAAATTTCAAAGGCCTCTATCCGTTTAATATCCTCTGTTCTCAATGCCCATGTTTCTGCTTCATATAAAGCAACCCTCCAAACCAATGCCTTCACAACTCTCTTTTTCGTATCTATATTCATTGTTTTTGATGGTAACTCTTTTCTCTTATTAAAAGCAACCTTTGCCAATGCAAGTCTAGATCTTATTTCAACATCACATTTTCCATCTTCCGTGAGCCAAGCATCCAAGTATTTTAATTTAGTTATTTCCTCAATCCTCTCGCCGTTAACATAGATGTCTATTTTTCCACCACCTTTTCTTGATATTTTTATCACCTTTGTCTTCTTTACATTCATTTTCATCTTATACTTTCTTGCTGTATCATTTAATCTGTCCGTCACCTTTTGTAGTCCACTTTCAGTACTACCTAACATAGCCTGGTCATCTGCAAACCGTACATCTCGTATCGGTTCCCCACCTACCGATATACCTTCTTCCAAACTATCCATACCCTCCAGCATCATTCTCTCCACATAGATTGAAAAGAGTTTTGGAGAGAGCAAACAGCTTTGTCTTACACCCCCCCCCCCCCTTCCAACCTCACAATTCTCAGTGTGGTCATTTCCCAATCTTACTACTGCCTGCTGATTTAGGTAAAGTTCACAGATCAACCTTCTGTCCCTCCAATCCACTCCAAGATCTTTTAGGATACTCAGCATCCTTTTCCATTCAACCCTGTCGAATGCCTTTTCAAAGTCCACGAAACAAACAAATAATTCATTATCATGATCAATTGCCTTCTCACTTAGCATTCGCATCACTCCTATAGCCTCTGTTGTACCACGTCCTTTTCTGAACCCAAACTGATTTTTTTCCTATGTATCCTTCAGCCTTTGTTTCCAGCCTTTTAGCAAGCACTCTCAGCAAGATTTTAGATGCATAAGTTATTAAACTGATTGTTCTGTAGTCTTCACATGCTGTAACATTGACCTTCTTCTGAAGTGGTATCATCACTGTCTTTTGGAAGTCATCAGCCCATTTACACATTTCATAGATTTCTTTACATAGCTCTACCAGTTTGGCAGTTGCACCATCTCCTAAATTGTTCCAAAATTCTGCTGGTATTCCATCAACTCCAACAGCCTTACCATTTTTTAGCACATGTACTGCTGCTCTGATCTCGCATTTTAGTATGCTGGGGCCTTTGTTCACTTCTTCTATATCATGTTCTTTTTCTAGATCCATTTCTTCTGCTGATGGTTTACCCTCTTTACTGTACAAGGTCTCAATATACTCTTTCCACCGTCCTTTAACTTCTTCCCTTTCTGAAAGCAGATTTCAATTCACATCTTGTATCACTGTACCACTTCCCATGGTTTTCCTAAGAAAGTAATGAATAAACTACAGTATATCCAATTTTTAGTGTGATATAGAGTGATATAAGCAAGTTATGGAAATTTGAACTTGTTGCTGACTCTGGGGCTACGTTGAATGAAATGTACTACTACTAGACTTTCGATTTAATAGTATATTTTAGGCGCGAAGTTGTTGCGTCCATCAAAACAAAAATAAACAGTGAAGTAATTGCTTTAATTAGTATATGAGTCTGGATTAGAAGATTGTCTAAAAAAGAGCTCTCTCAACTACTAAACCCAACAGCAAACGAGAAGCGCGGTTTGAATCTCCTGAAAAGATTCGCCAAACAAGAGGAAGAATCAGAGCGACCTTGTACCCAGGCCCTAATCCTGCATCACACATTCAGCGGACCGCTCGTTTCCCTGCCCTGCTCGAACGTTCAAAACCTAAAAGTACTAGTACATAGTACAAAGAAAAGTTAAGGCTTTTGATGTTTTCCGAAATTGGCAGGCTGCACGCGAGAAAAAATGTGACCCTGCACGGAAAAAGGTACACTAACGACTTTCCGTTCTTAAACGGGATTCCGTTTACATCCATTTGTAAGCCGTTCGAAAAAATTTGCACCCGTTCGAACGGCACCGTCATCAGTTCGGTAAAATGATTCACTCGTTCGAACGACTTGGTCACCCGTTCGCTGGAAATACCGACTCATTCGAACGACTTGATCACTCGTTTACTGGAAACACCATGTCGTTCGAACGACTTGGTCACCTGTTCGCTGGAAACACCAACTCGTTCGAAGGACTTGGTCACCCGTTCGCTCATTTTCAGAAGAACAATTGCAGGAAGTTAATTCTCTCATCAATTGTCAAAATCCTTCGTAGCCTGCTGTGTAATACAAAGTAAAGGAACTTTTTAAAGAAGCATGTGGTTTTCAAATAGCTTACTGTAGGACAGGGTAAACATAACTCAAAGTGTTTACTTGCTACTGCGGCCAATTTTTGTCCATTCAAAATGGCAGTAACTTCAACTGCTGTCCGAGTGAATAATTGGTTGAAGATTTCACGTAAATGTCAAGAATGAAGTACGCAATCTGAACCTTGATATATGTAAATGCTGCTATAATATCGTCAGTTAAGTATAAAGCAACAATGCAACACCTTACCCTGCACATGAAGTAAAAATTGTTGCAAAACGAATGATGATGATGATAATAAAATGTCCATGATTTGACCTTTAAAGTGACAACTAAAAATGACTATGAAGCTTCTGTGAATGCACTCAAATAGATTTTTTTTAAATATTCAGATCTTCTGAGAAAGAAATCATTTGAATGTACTCTAAAGTTAGCATTAGGTTCAAGATAGTCTTCTTACAGTACACGCACTTTTTAAATTTATACATTCCAAAGCAAGATATCATTAATTTTGTTGTTTAAAGTGCAACAAACCCTTTTTTTGTCTTTTTGTTTCAAACTATTTAACATAAAATTTTAAGCACTTTTGCTTTTTTCATATTACTTCAAAATTTGAGAGATTCCTCCATTTTGGGTCATGGCCGTGTACTGAAGGGGACTGGGAATAGATGTAAATGATGTCATTCTCATCTTAAATTATTTATCTAAAAATAAAAAGCGAAGACAGTTTAAGGGCAAATATATATCTAAATGAATTCCTCAAATAATGTCAGTTTTTAAAACTAAAAATTATCAGCAAATGCTTTCTGTTTCAAATTATGCTGTCATAATTTGACATTGACATCATTTGCAATTACTGCCAGTCCCCTTTAGGAAGAGGCCAATGAACCAAAATGGAGGAAACTTTTCAAATTTCAAAGTAATAACTAAGGAAAAAAGAAGGTTTTATCAAAATCAAAAATATTTTTGCAAAAGTGCATAAAACTGTTTGATAAATCATTTGATACAAAAACTAGAAAAAGGTTTAGTTGCATTTTAAACATAGTCAGCAGTTTTGCACAAAGTAAATTAACTTATTTACTTTATTAAATAGCAATACAGAATGTTCTTTTTTCAGATATGACAATCAAATGTGTCTTTATAAAGGCTGGAAGGAATAAACAGAGTTGAGTGATGTTTTCCTGGGTAACTGAGGATTGTTATCACCAGATTGATGCAGCTGGTAAGAACACTGAAAACCAGTGCAGATTCAATTGGTTGTCAGATGTACCTAGAAGCAATGGCCAATACTTTGGAATATTTGTCTTTTCTCCTTCTTATGATGGTGGGTAGGGGTCCCTTGATGCGAGTTCCCAAAGGTGCCAAGTTATCATCCACTAGTACAATGTTGTTATTATCATATCTGGGTATTGTATGGTGTTTAGTACGCCTGGTGCCTACAACAATTGCTTTGTTGGTTTTACCCCGAACTGCTACCCTGATCACATCACCAATTTCGGCAGTTTTTCTTTTACCATAGAAACCAATAAGATATGGTTTCCGATATCGTTTTGTTCTTTGTCCAAGCTGGCTGTTATCCACAACATTAAATGTTGTTAGCAAAGTTATTTGACGCTTCAGGCACATGAAAGGACTTCTTTGCTGGAGATGAAAGTTTCTCAACTTACCTGAAAAAAATGACCAAAACAACTAATATGTATTTTTAAAAAATAAACAACCATTAACACTCCAATAAACCCCCTTTTCAATAAGCCCCCAATCTGGAGGTTTAAACTTTGATAAGCCCTCCTCTCTAGTAACCCTTCCTCTCCTCTTCTCTATTAAAAAAAAAACTATAAAAAGTGATGAGCTTGATTGAGCAAATATAAACAGCTCAATGTGCCCTCTTCACACAAGATTTTTTCCCTCAACTTGAATTTAAGTTGTTCTATCTGCATTACCTTATAAGTTGGCATATACAACCTTTTCTTAATTTCTACCTGTTTCAGTTTTTAAATAGTGATTGTTATATTATGCCAGAAATAATATTATTAAATAATAATAATAATGTTATCATTAATATTATTAATGTTATTAAATCTGCAAGACAATTCAAACTCCATGGTGTTATTCTGTCTTAATGAAACTTAAAACAGTGAGTATCACTGTCAAATCGTGACATGGAAGACCTGTATGTACAGTAGTAATAATGCACCAGTCAAAGTAAACCCTTCCCAGGAACAATAACCGGCCAAAAACCAATAGTTGCATTTCAAAAGTGCCCTGGTATGCTCGGTTTTGAACAACTGCAAAATATACTTTAACTGATAGGTGCAAGGACGTGAGTATAGAAAAACTTTAAATGGTTGGCGCAGTTGGTAAGATCTCTGCCTTCTGACCACAAGGTCCCCAGTTCGATCCTGGCTCTGCCAAGATTCGAATATTTGTGCGACCTTCTTTTCCGCCTAAGCCA
>JANCMA020676477.1:0-18165 GCA_024336925.2 Zoanthus solanderi | reverse complement strand
AATCAAATTTGTTTAGGTGACAGTTACAAATATGGTACTTAGGGTATAAAGTTTCTTAGGCTATATTTGTTTCGGTGCCGGCATGGGCTTGCTAATTCATTGCTTTTGTTGAGGCTGTATAGATGCTTTTGACAAATAATTATGTACTTCTCGGCTAGACATAAATTACAATTTTTGTTAAGATTACTATATGATTTACATTTTTTGAGAATTTTCCACTTAATTTTAAATGTTTTGTTAGCGCCTTTCATTCTATTATTATAAATTAAACGAAGAAACATCCGCCTAGCAAGGTAAATTAATCCTCAAAAAATCTTTTGAAATATTAGGCTGCCCTTGAATGGATCGATAAAAGAACCTTAACTGAAATAAAAATTAAAAAGTAATTATTTCATCTTGACAACAGAGGGCTCGACCTCATTTTTCGTTTAATTCTTCTCGTACTATAAGTGATCCGCCTTTTTAACGTATAAACATATTTCAACAAATCGAGTGTATTCGCTTTTTAAGAATATCTTAAACAAAGCTAAGTTGTGTCAAATTTAACTTGATTTACTTCTGATATTGTTCATTCTAAGACGTTTTAAATTTTATCTTCTATATAAGGGAGGCGACCGTAGAAGCCATATTTTAATGCATAAACTACCTAAAGATAGCTCAGTTTGCCATGTTAACTAGCTATCAAAATTTTAATGTGCTTAAAATTTATTTCCTTGACTTTTCGCACTGTTCCCTACTTATTGCAGCTGCAAAAATCCACGATAAAAAAGTCATACAAGGTTGAATAATAATAATGACTTTAATAATGACTTCATTTAAGTGTCAAGCCATCTCTAGCTGGCCAAAGGCCTACTAATTGGGGACACAGTCTTTACCACTCTAAGGTGGACTGAGACCTTTAAAATGACAGACACTCACACGTAAACACAGAAGTCCCCGACGACCTACGGTTTAACGTCCTTATCCGAGAAGACACGAAAGTCTAACCATTTGTAGATGTTAGAGCAAAGGCAGCACTTTCTCCTCAATTATTTTAAGACCCTGAGTGTTGGTCCGGCCAGGAATCGAACCCAGGCCTCCCGCACGATAGACTGGTACCTTACCAACTAGGCTAACCAGGCGGTTATAGAACTTCAGCCGATCTGAAAATTAAAGTTTTATTAGGCTCCTGTTTTTTTTGTTTTTTATTTGTTTTGATTTATTGTATTTTGTTTTTTGCTTTCCTCGAAAAAAGGCAGTTCGATCCAGTACTATCGGCAGAAATCAATTTTCGCTGACCAAAGAGCCTGTTCACATGCACTCAAGTTGCCTCGGGAAGGTGGAAGGGGGATATATAGGGTTGTTTGGGTGGAGGGGGTTGAAATCCGGGCTAGGTCAGTACATGAAACAGCGAACGGAAGACCATGCAATAACAGCGACAACAGTAACAGCAACAAAAGCAGCAACAGTAGTTAAAACAATGTAGTAACCTGCGACAACAGCGGTAACAGTGACTACAATAGTAACAGCAGTCTAAAAACACTAAAACAGCAACAACAATATAAATATAAACATACAGTAATCATAACAATAACATTAATAATAATTGTAACTGTATAACAGAAACTGTAGTCTTAAAAGTAACAGCGTCAACAGTAGTAGCAGTAGTTAAAACAGTTTCAGCGACAACAACAACAACAGTAGTTGTAACAGCAACACTAACAGCGACAATAGTAATAGTTTTAACAGTATTTCATAATCAGTAGTCTTAAGAATTAGGGCGATCGACAACAACTTTAATAGCAGTAGTCATACACCCTTTTTTTATAATAATCCATTTTATAAGAATATGAGGCTCAGATTTCGAAAATTTTAAGAATTTTTTAAGAATCACGCTGAGGCTCGATCACTCGACCACTCTGGTTTCACTGCATCGACAAATAAGGACCTATTTTGGAACTATTATTTAAGAATTATAATAAGGCTCAAAATGTCAAAATTTTAAGAATCGCGAGGTTCGGGGGAAAAAATATGATAAAAAAAAAGTGTGTAACAGTAACAGTCCACAATAACAGTAATATTGGTCCTAACAGTTAACAGAATTAGCAACAAAAGTATTGTTATCACCAATAGCGGCAAAATCGGTAAAACTTGCAAAATATTTTCAAGACAAACGTAAGATATTTTGATATTAAAAACAAACACGTCCATTATCTTACCCATAGCTATCATCTACTTCCTTGAAAAAATTAGTAAACCAAGACAAATGGAGTGGGTGGGCACTGTCTACTCTGCTTCATATGATACAGATGGCCGAGTACAATCAGTTCTTAAAGGAGAACTGAACCCTAAAATTGACTTTTTTTACGTTTGAACATTTTGGCATAGTAGAACAACTATATGAAGTTTTTTGAGCTGTTATCCGAGCAGTTCAGAAAAATTCGAGGTTTTGTAACAAATCGACAAGATTTGATCGGCGGCTCAATATGTCTGTCAGCAGTTGTTATCAAGATATACACCTCGTAGTTAAGATACCAGAAAGATTAAAAAGAGCTCGAAAAACATGCTATAAACGAAAAATAACTTCTCATTACATAGGTTGCCAAAAAATATCAATTGTCATATTTAAGCTCCGAATATCATAACCTACGTCATATCATACCGCTGACAATCTCAATAGTGACCACGTTATCAAACCTTTCTACTTCTAGAGACTTTTCTTCGTTTCTATATTTAATTTTTCAATGTAATTCGACTTAAATTAAAAAAAAAAACTTCACAGAGTTAATCTACTATACCTAAATTTACACAAGGTTAGCCAAACACATTTGTTTTTTTTCGTTTTCATCGTGTATTTTGGAACTATCGGTCAAAAAAGAAAAGAATTACGATAGAATTTTGTGCTCAATAGATTTTAACAATACATCAATTTGACGTTGTGGCGCGTGGCGTTATTAAAGGCGCCAAAGTGACTTTTAGAGCGAGTGATTAGCTAATTGCTATAAATACATGCACATTTTTAGAATTCTACGAGACGTAGTTTTACTATGAAAGATTATGAGTTGAAGGAAGAAGAAAGAATGTAATAAGTGAATACATTTTCAGTGTTTTATTATGAATCAAATAATTGTACACCTTTCCTTGTGTTAAGTAGTAGCTTACATATTTTTCTTTCAGACTCTTTCAACGTCGAAAGAAGCGCTAATGAAATGTGGTCCCTCTTTTATCATGAACTTGATCAACAGAGACGTTCATCAGTTTGACCAAGTTTTTACGTTGTTCCCTTGGATTGTCGCAGCTCCATTTAACATAGCGGCAGCGTTATATTTCCTTTGGTTTATTACTGAAATAAATATGACTCCGTGCGGTTTGTACACGATATGTTTAATGGGTCAAAGTGTGGTTTTACTTCTTCCTTTAAGAGACTTACGAAGGAAGGCGCTACACATGAGTGATAAGCGTATGCAAATTATCTCAGATGTGGTCAGCGGAATTTGTTTAGTAAAGACAAACACTTTGGAGGCAATATTTCATAAACTAATTCAACAAACTAGACAGTAAGTTACTTTCTTGTCAATATACCTTTCAAACGTGTTCATTGACGAATTATTGTCTCGCGCTCTATTTTTCACACTTTTCCATTGACATTGTTTTACCAATTCATGTCTTATTTCTGTATCGCAAGTTTGCGAAGGTGGCGATCTTGTGAATTGAAGCTACTTAGAAAATTCGAAACTTTGTGCGCGCCACAATTAAAGAGGCTTGCAAAATAGAAGGTTTGGGGAGAAGGAAAAGAGATAAGGTGTTTATTTTTGTTCCTCCCGAGATTTTGTTTTTAATCTCATCAAAAAGCGCCCAAGTTTTACGAATTACGTTTTTCTTCTTGTCACAATACCGCCAGCTACGCAGCAAGTTTTTGCGCTGCTTGTCTTTTCTAAGTAAACTATTTTGGTTCCTTGTTCCTTTGATTTTAATTTTCATAATCAACCTTCCTTCTCTTGTCTTCTCTTGCTTTTGCTAGTCTTGGTCTGCATGTCTTCATCTCTCATCAGTTTTCTTGCCCTGTCTTCTTTTGTTTTTGGGCGGGCATAGTTGGCGCGCAGTTGGAAAGATCTTTACATTCCGACCACAAGGTCCCCAGTTCGATCTCCGGCTCTGCCGAGATTTGAATATTTGTGCGACCTCTTTTCCGCCTAAGCTAATTCAGTTTCTCTATTTCGGCTTCCGGAGTAGTGTGAGTACCTGCGTCTGGATGCGATGGATTAGTGTCCCGTCCAGGGGGAGTCAAAGACTCTTATCTGCTTAACACTAGAGAAATTGGAGAAAAGCGCCTGCTCCATAGGCCACTTGGCTTGTAAAGAATTTGGCTTTAGTTTAGCTTGCTTTGTTTTATGATGCAATTGTATGTAGCGATGTCTTTTGCCATTTCTTGTAATGCGTTGTATTATATTGTATATCATTGTACTGTACCTATTGTAAAGTAAGTTCAAGTCTTGCCTCATCTTTTCTTTTTTGTTCTGTTAAGCGATAAAATACGTTAATAATTATTTATTTATTTTTATGTTTTGTTTACATGTTAAGTTTGTTGAGAGCGAATCTGGAATTCAATTTGTTACCACATCTTGTTTTTACCTTGGTTTTGAACTTATATAAGTGTTTTGGAATGAATCTAATAAACACTGGTTCGGTAAGGATTTGTTGGCGGCATAGTTGGTGTAGCTTGCAAGATCTCTGTCTTTTAACCAGAAAGTCTCAGGCTCAACCCTCGACTCTGATGGGATTTTAACATTTATGTTACCTTCTTTTCCGCCAAAGCTGACTTAGCTCTTCTTCTTTAAAGTGCATGTGAAGTAAAAATATTTTTTATCAGTATATTATACAGCACCCTTTTAATTTTTGCATGACCCCACTATACGACAGCAGCAAACTTAATGACCCCTCCGAAGTGATGAGCAAAAACTTTAATGGTCCCCTTTTCCCTCCCCACGACACATACTATGTATGTTCCTTGTTCCAGTTGTGTTGGTCTTCTTGTTGTCCTTCAGTGCTTGTAGGGGAGATTTGTTAAGGCATATGTAAAAGAGATGTAAAAAATGCCATGGATGCTCACACTGAATGGGCGTAGTAAATGTCAGTAAAACACAACGACAATACTCTGTCCTGTTCAGAAATATTTAGAGCTATGTTTGGCATACCCCAACTAAAATCCCACATGCATGCAGTGGGAGCTCATAAGGCCTCAAAACAGTTCTCTGACCTCGACCTTTTAAGCTGTACCGTGCTGATAAGTCCTAACAGGACGAAACAGCTGTCCACGGCTGCTCTTGTTACTTGAATTGTAGTTACACGGTAGAAGCCGTTGTGCGCTTGTGCGTAGGTTCTGGCCAAACCTTGGAGTAGAGTATGGGTGATTTGTTCTTTTAAAGTTTTACATTTACTCTTTGTCACTTTTATTAAAGGTAGATATTATGTTTAAAGCTAAAAATCCCCTTCAATACCTTTAAACTTTCATGGCCTCTAAAGTTTTTTTGTGCACTCTATAATTTCACAGCCCACCCCCTCCACCCCTCCCCCTCCCAAAAAAAACATTCATGAATAACACTTCCTAAAGTCGACGCCAAAATCTGTACCTTGGAGTGATTACATAATAGCCGCTGGATCGTGATCTCTGCTTAACAAATAATATCATACTTATTTACTTGCCCTACATGAATTATTATCTTGTTTGTTTCTTAAGGAAAGAACTCTACTTCTTGAAGATTTCCAATTTTATTCAAGCCGCTGCATATAGTATGTTGACGTCGTATGTGGTAGCAAGTTCTTTAATGACTTTTGTATCACTAGTTTTGTCGGGAGATGAACTTACTCCAGAAGATGTTTTTACAACCATTATTGTGCTGGCTTCAATACAGAAAATGTTAACTTTGTTTGGGGATGCAATCGAGCTGATGAGCCGACTTTTAGTATCTTTAAAAAGAATTCAGAAGTTCTTATCATTGCCTGACGAAAACACTGACGTTCCACTATTTACGTTTATGGAAAATGAATCAACAGGGAAAGAAACGGGAAACGGTTTGTCTAACTCAACAGACGGAAAAAAGATTCACCGAAACATGTGTACTGTAACAACGAAACCCTGCATAAATGTTTCCCAAGCGCATTGGTATTGGCCAGATGCTAACGAAAAATGCTTCACTGATGTGAATCTTCATTTTCATGGAAGCCAATTTGTGCTTATACACGGTGCGATAGGTTCTGGTAAATCATGTTTACTGCAAGCTATTAACAACCAGTTCCCGATGGCTTCTGGGCTTGTTCAAATCAAGGGGAAAATTACGTATCTTCCTCAGTGCCCTTGGATATTTTCAGGAACTATTTCTCAAAACATTTTGTTTGGGAAAGATTTTGACGAAGAAAGGTTTTGCAGGGTAATAAAAGCTTGTTTACTAGAAGACTTGGTTTCATCCTCGCAACGAAGTCTAAGGCAAGTCGGTGAGCGTGGCATGTGTCTTAGTAGCAGTGAGCATGCGCGAATCAGCCTAGCCAGGGCGCTTTATGCAGACACTGATATTTACTTGTTGGACGATCCATTTAAAGAGTTTGATACTGTAATCAAAAAGCACATTTTTGCACAATGTGTTAAGGGGTTGCTGCTTGACCGTTTATGCATTTTGGTAACAAAAGAGTTGGAGTTTGCGCAATACGCAGACAAAGTGCTTTTACTCAAAAACAGAACAATTGAAGAAAATTCGACGATAGATGTACACAAGATTTGGACCGATGATTCAGCTGAACTGTATGATGAAGAATATGAAAACAATGAACAAATAAGGTACGAGTCATCAGTTTGAGATATCATGACAACCTTACAGGGGATGAGTAAGCTAGTAAAGGTTGATATAATTTGATAATCATATAGTACATTAGGAGATGAGTAAGCTAATAAAGGTTGATATTGGTTGATAACCACATTGTACATTAAAAGAAGAGTAAGTTAGTAAAGGTTGAAATAGATTGATAACCATAGTACATTAGGGGATGGGTAAGCTAGTAAAGGTTGATATTGATTGATAACCACATTGTACATTAAAAGAAGAGTAAGTTAGTAAAGGTTGATATAGGTTGATAACCATAGTACATTAGGAGATGAGTAAGCTAGTAAAGGTTAATATTGGTTGATAACCACATTGTACATTAAAAGAAGAGTAAGCTAGTAAATGTTGATATAGGTTGATAACCATAGTACATTAGGAGATGAGTAAGCTAGTAAAGGTTGATATAGGTTATATATGGAATGCTGCGTCAGTGTTTCTATAGAAACAGTTTTACAAGTAGTTAAATTTTACACCGTAGTGAATTGAGAAGGAATTATCACTCCTCGGAGTGAATGCATGAGTTACAAATAAAGAGATGTTTATATAGCCATATAAGGTGCAGTTTCTTTAATGTTAAGCGAATGAGTCTTCCAGTCTTTAGGACACTAATCCATCGCAGGTTACCTCCCAGTAGTCGCTGATACTGAGTCACGTTTGAAGGAAAAGAAAAGCGAAAGAATTAAAAAACCGGGACCTTGTGGCTGGAAGAAAGACATTTTATCAATTGCGGTGACCACACCAATCTACATGATTTACCTTGTCTTTAAGACATACGTCTTACGGTATTGCTATGAAGATACGCCATATGTTTGTATCAAAAACTTTGAGTAAACCTCTGTCATTATGGTTTTTGATTATAGAAACAAAATATGCACAGCATATAGGGCATTCACTAAAGTTTGAGGTTACAGTAAAGCAAAACTTAAATAGATATTGTTCCTAATTTCCATTAGCAGCAACCACGATAAGATTGGGGCTTCACAAGCTGGACCACACCCAAGGGAAGAAGACAGAACACTTGGTGAAGTAACGGTTATGATTTACCGGACGTTTTTTAAAGCTGGTGCTTCAGCAGCGATGCTTATCGTGTTGTTGTTGGTAATGACTTCCTGCAGTAGTAAGTAGATATTTTTATCATCAAATGTTATTCTTGATATTGCAGAATTCACGGGCCTCTATAGCTTTAGAAGACCGACGAAATATTATGTCATAGATCTTACCTCTTTTTATGGGGATGTGGAGTGGACTAAATTGTATAGTAGTACTAGATATAATCGATCTGCATTGGAGGGAGATTTTCAAAACGCTTTGTGTTGTTACTGTTGTTTCTTTCGCTTGTGAACTTTTGTGAATGTAGAAGATGCACGGCTGTTGCTGCTTCTCTGCGTTCCCTCTTCCTGTTGGCTTATTACCGGAGCTTCCGGATTGGTGGAACAGTTTCTGGCTCTTGAGTTGGTACAGGCGGCTGTATTATCACTGTAGAATCTGTTTGCTCTTATAAAGCGGATTTGCACCTTTGGTTTAAAAACTGCACTAACTTCGCTATTTTGTGTAAGTTTTACTGTGAAGATAACGTATGATTAGAAAGGTTAATCTGATTATCATTAATCTTGTTATAGTTAAATAAGATTGCCTACAAAATGCCCTGTAAAACACAAAGAAAAAAATTAACTTACATTCAATTTCCCTATATAAAACCCTTCATTTTCTCAACATTTTTAATGGGTCGGACGAAGGGCTCACGCTCTGAATGTTAGCTTTTTCCTCTTCCCACGACAATGATCAAACTTTGCAACATAGATCAATTGATTAAACCACATGCTTTCCTAATGACCAACCATATTCTTTCAAGTTAGCCTCAATAACACGTTTGTGCTATCTATACTTGACTTTTATCATAATAGCCACATATCTTAAGCGTTGTGTTTTCACCACAACTCATATATTCTTTCTTCATCAGATGAACTTCTCAAAAATGCTACAATAAAACGACAAGATCCGGTCCGAAAACAGCAGGCTACATTTGGCGTTATAGCATTTTTTACATTTAGTGGCTAATAGATGTCTTACTATTCATTTCATAATAACCTACAAATTTGGTTTAACTAAAAGGGTGACACGCAAAATGATTATCTATCCAAGTTCCTGTTTTCGAGGGTAAAATGAATGTTTCATGCCAAAAATATACGACATATTTTGATTGGTGTGAAATTCTTTGACATACCTATGCCCTTATTCTAACAGTAGTTGTATGACAGTTGAAAGTAACAACAACAACAACTGCAGTAATACCGGTTATTACAGTTGCAACAAGAACAGTAAAACTATTTGTAACAGTAACAACAACAGTAACTTTTGTAAAACTGTGTAACAGTATTAGCATGTAATATTGGTTTACAGTAACAGCAATTATATACAACAGTAAGATTTGTAACATTAAATTTTGTTATAAGAGAAACAATAACGTGATCAGTTGTGACAGTAACAACAAAAACAACAAAAATAAGAGTAGTTGAAACAACAGCAACAACGATAATAAAAAATATATTTTCTAATTATTCAATGATTAAAGTGCAACTAACGCTTTTTCTTGTTTTTGTATCTTGCTTTTTATTATACAATTTCAAGCACTTCTGCAAAAACGTTTTTGTTCTTGGTCAATTGTTCTTTTTTCTTTGCTACTTTGAAATTCGAGAAGTTTCCTCCATCTTGGTTTATGACCGCGTACTGAAGGAGAGTGGGAATATCCGTGAATGACGTCATTCTTATCCTAGATATAAGATCATATCACGACGTATCTAAAAAACTAAAAATTAAAACAATTGAGAATGAATATTTAAACAAATTCGTTGAATCTTGTCAACTTCTAAATTGAAAAGCTATCAGACAATGCTTTCTGTTATCAGTTACGCCGTTCTAATTCGGCAATGACATCATTTGCGGCTATGTCCAGTCCCCTTAGTGACGCGGCCATGAATCAAGGTGGATTAATCTCTCTCGAATTTCAAAGTACAATGAAAAAAAAAATAATTGGACCAAAATCAAAAACATTTTCGCAGAAATGCTTAGAATTGTATAATAAATAGTTCAATACAAAACCAAAAAAATGGTTTAGTTGCACTTTAAAATGATGGTCTACAAATAAAAATGTATTTTGCTTTGCAGCCCCTGCTTTTCTCTTCATCTTATGACAGGCTTGTATAGCGAAATGCATTTTGTAGGCCATATTTTTAGTTCAATTAAGCTGATATCGTAATACGTTGCTTGTTTTGTTTTAAACGATGAATATTGCTCCTTGCAGTGCTGAGTGTTGGCCTGAAGATTTGGTATACCTACTGGAGTGACATGAAACGTGAACAGCAAACTGATAAAAATAACCTTACTATCTTTTCCGTGCTGGCTTCTGCATACATAGTAATGACGTTTATAAGCTCCATACTTTTCCAGTGGATTTCTCTGAGCAGCTCCCAAAACCTTCATAGTTCCATGGCAAATGCTCTTGTTAAGAGCCCATTAACCTATTTCGAAACAAATCCGGCAGGCAGAGTTTTCAATCGCTTTTGCAGTGATGTTGCTCACTTGGGGTCCGAAGTCCAGGTTCCCATTATAGATTCTTTAATTGTTGGACTTGAGTTATTGGGCTCGTTGTTCCTAATAGTGTTCAGCAACCCGGTTATGTTACTTGCTCTCTTTCCGTACTTGACACTGTGTGTCTGGCTTTGGTACTATCATCTCAACTCTGCCCGGGAGTTGAAAAGGCTTGAGTGCATCAACAAAACACCGCTGTACGAGCAGATCGCGGAAACTCTAAGAGGAATAGCTACCATACGAACACACAAAAATCAAAACCAGCAGCTGGAAAAGTTTTATAGGTAAAATCATTTTGTGAAAATATCTCCATAACCGCAAACGGCTAATTTTGTAGTCATTCTTATTCAAATTACGTTAACCATTTTGGGCGTAACGTGTAATTTTTTAGTTGTAAGATCCGTAGGCGAAGCGTTTACGGATATTGTTTACCTAAAACTGAAACACTCGTATTTTCCATTTTTTCACTCGTAGTGTAGATATGAAAAGCTGTGTAATGAATTTCCGAATGTACTCGCACGTCCTTAAAAAATTTCCCGTCAGTTTCTTGTCGCTTGTTCTGCAAAAATATGGCGGCACTTCGGGTTTCCATAGAGGTTTCAGAAGACGATTTGGTGAATATTTCAAAAATAAAAAATAGGAACATTTATCTGTAGTTTTATCCAGATTAGGTGTTGTGTAACCTTTTAGGCTCTTTCTTGTAAGGAATATTGCTATATGTTTGCATTAAAATGAGATTAAAACTTGTTTTTATTTTAGTTTAAATTTACTCCAATTTGTCCATAAAAGAAAAAGAACATTACACTCGTTGCGCTTGCTATTAAAATATTCTTTTCACCACTCAAAAATATAATTCTACTTAGGTGCAGGGCAAGAAACTTGGGCCGTCCGAACGTCCGGGACGAGTGACCTTTCTATTCGGACAAGCAAAAACTTAACCCTTCTTGTTCGATCGGACGAGTGAGTTGTAGAAGTCTGTCTTCGATCATTTTTTACCAGTTTATCTATTACACTATATGAGAAATAGTCCTTTACGAACTTTAGAACTTACCATGTTTTAAACGTTTAAGTAGCTCTTTTAGAAAGGACAATAAACACTTCTACACAATTTTGCTTGTGTTTCAAGCATCTACAGCCAAAAAGCAGGCACCATATCTCCGCGCCCAGCCGCCATTTTGAAAGTGGAGTAGACCCTGGGAATGAGGTTGTTGAACAAGGTGCGTAAGCTTAAAGTTTATCAACAATGTCTCAAAGCAACCTTCTTGACCTTCTGAGGAAAGGATCGCCACAAACAGTCAAAGATGACAGTCGCGATGTGGATAAGCTTTCGAAAAAGAAAAATAAGGAAGAAAGCAAGAAGAATTACAAAAGTAAGCGTGTTCGAAAATTTCAGCCATCTTGGAAGAACAAGTTTGACTGGGTCTGCTTTGACGGTGAAACAAATAAAATGCACTGCTCAACATGTCAAAAGTATCCAGAATTAGCAGATAAGACACTGACACAGTAACACATAATAGACAAAGAACATACTTTTATTCCATTTGTGGATTTCTTCTGAATACAATCTTATGTTAACGTTTTTACCTCTTAAGCTTTTGAAAAAACTAACTGGGGACACGGTTGCTGCATATTGTAAGCCTCATTGACGTAAACTGGTTATATTACCCTGTGTTGTTGTTTTTTTTGGACAAGTGATTTTGTGGTCTGGGCAAGCAAAATACAATTCCACTTGTCCGAAGGGACAAGTGAATTGAAAAGAAGGTTTCTAGCCCTGAGGTGTCATTAGTTATTAGAGACACCATCTTAAGCGCTCTAATTTTGATGGAGAACTTTCACATGACAGACAGACAGACACACACACAAACATAGTTTCCGATCGAGGGCTAAGGTTTAAGTTCGTTATCCGAGAAGACCGCGAGTGTTCTCAAATGCCCGTAGTAGTGTTTTATCACAGTCTACTCATAGCTTAGGTTTCTTCATCAGTTTGCTTTACAATACAGGTTTTACAAGGCGAAAAACAATAAAACACCTTTTTGTATGATTTATACTCTGATAAAACATGGGGTTTTGACCAATGAGAGCGCACGTATGGTCCTTTCTATATTAAAATGCAATATCAAACATTTTTTATTTCAACATTCGGGCGAACAAGTAAAAACTGGCCAAAAACGCCGGCTCTAACTTCATTTAGAATTAAAAATCATCCGGCTGCTGCTTATTTTTACGGGAATATTTATACTTTTTTTTTTGGTTCAAGGCAAACATTAGTACTAGAACTGCTACCTTCTGCTGGCGCCTTCAGTAACAACCAACTCCCATACAAAATTTTGTAAAACCAGCGCCTATCTAGAACTTTTCTTTTACACATTCACACTCGCATGCACCCAGGTTTAATGGCTTCTGTATACAATTAGAATCGTATTTATAATCGGGTTTGCATTGGTATTGCACATAAGTTGTAGCTTTTTTATTTAACTGAGTTCACAATTGCATTTGAACTTTATTTGATCTTTTAGTTAGTTTAAAACCAATTACGCAAACACAACACTCGGACACGCAATTAGCGATGGTTTTAGTAATAATGCAAAATTTTAATTAACTGTTTCACTCAGTGAAAAGATTGTTATAAGTTATCCGTTCTCATATTTTTTCCGCCGCCTGGTTAGCCTAGTTGGTAAGGTGCCAGTGTACCGTGCGGGAGGCTTGGGTTCGACTCCTGGCCGGACCAACACTCAGGGTCTTAAAATGATTGAGTGTGAAGAACATGTTGCATGCTTTTGCGTTAATATATGCAAATGTTAGACTTTCACGTTTTCTCGGATAAGGACGTTAAGCCGTAGACCCAGTCTCCCGACCCTCTATTGGGGACTTAAAAGAACCACACACATCTATCGCAAAGAGTAGGGTGGTGATCCTAACGTTATGTGGTCTGTCTCTTCTACTGAGAGCATTATTCATATATAAAAAATATTTGGGAGCGGCTGGTAGCAGACAATCAGAGTCTCTCAACTGTCCACTCTGTACTGGATAAATGCGCTATATAATTCAATGAATATATTCATTAATTAATTATTTATTTATATGTTAACTTGTAGGGGCCAAGAAGTTGTTAACCAGGCTTCCTTCCTGTACTGGATGTCATTTCGATGGGCTGCTGTGAGAATGGAGTTCCTCGGAGTCTTAATGATGGCAGCTGCTTCTTATTCAGTGATTTTGTTTTCTCGGGATGACGCAGGTTTGTTTGTATTCTGTAGAGTGAGTAAAGCCAGCAGGATATAGCGAGATATATTGTGTCATAATTTTTCCATCTGAATTACACCTGTTCTATCATACCATCGTTTATATAGCTTGCTGTTTTCTGTCGATGTTTTTTTTCTGTTTTTCGTTTTTTCATCTACCAATTTCTCAATAAAACTTTTTGTTTGTCCTTCTGTTTTTCTTTTCATTTATACTTCTATCCAAATATTCATCTAACTATTTCTTCTGTCCCTCATTTAAATTTATTTCTCCCTCCTCTTTCATACTCAGTCCCTCTTTCCAGCTGTCGATCCATCCATTTCTTCGTCCATCTATCTCAATTCTTCATTCGATTTACTTCTCTCCTTCAATCATTCTCTTAATCCATCTGTCCGTCTACCCATCTATTCATTCTTCCATCTTTTCGTCAATCTATTTATTTGTCCGCCCATCCATCCACTCATGCTCCACTTCTCTTTTTCAATCTGTTTCTCCAACCATCCTTTCACTCATTCGTTCTTACCATTTGGTCCGCTGTACAACGATCTAGTGCACAATAATACATTTAGGCACCATCCAAAGGTTTTCCGCCCCAAGAATCAAGAAAACGTTGTCTTCTTCTCATGCTCTATTACTTGTTCACGAATGTTGAGCAGTCTCAGTTGCACTCACACCAACAAAAATTTCCAGTCACATTCCTTATCCCCTTCCTTCCACCGATCCCACCATCCATCCATCCATCCATTCCGGCATCCATCCATCCATCTACCATCCCGCTATCAATTCATCCATCCATCCAACACGAATACAGCAGTGACTGTCTTAATCAGGGAGGCCTCCACCTTAATGGAGTGATTAAGCTCGCAGGTAATTTAAAATTTTTTTTATCATATCAGTAATTTTTAAAATGTGGGGATTTAAAATGGTATCGTTTTATATAGCTAGTATTTTCAAGCACTATGAAGAACTCCAAATTCTGATTGAAAAGCAACCCCTTGATTTATTATGTATCAATGAATTTAGATATCGGATGGTGAGATAAAGCTATCTGGATCTAACTTAATCCGTCTTGATAGAACTAGAGAAAGACGGGGGATTTGTGTTTATATACGAAACTCAATCGACTTTAAAAGACGTACAGATTTGGAGGATGATAATATCGAAATGTTTGCTATACGTATCAACATGTAAGCCCAATTCTAAGGCATTCCTTGTAATTTCGATGGTGGTATCGACCTCCAATACTCTGAAATACGAAATTCCAAAAGCCATAATTCAACTATGTCAAGATTTTGTGTAAAAAGTGAAAGTTCAACCGGAATGCTACTTAAAACGCTATTTTGTTTAATTCTAAATGGCTTAGGCTCAGTTCGAGAACGATTTTTTGATTTTGTGATAATGATGACGTCAGCAAAATTGCGGATCTCACATTCAAACGTACGCTGCTCCTCTAGCATGTAAAACGATGAATACGGTTTACACGAAAGCGGAGCTCCCCGCGGGAGGTGGTACCTATGGTGGGAACTCTGCTCTCCTTAACCTACACTCCAGATTAGGAGGGAGTGGAGAGGGGCGCTCTATTTGCACAAATTTACAATTTGCAACAGAGATAAGCAACCGCAAAGCTTTTGGATTGGACGCATTAAGAACAAGCTGAGGCTGAAAAAAAGTTAAAATGTTACTAGTTGAAATTTAAAACGAATAAACGCAATTGCTGCCTACAGCTGTATAAAAGATCTATAACAACTTTAAAATAAATTGGATAAAATCTAAAAACTTATTTAAAAATCTGAGCTTTCGCCGTTCTACGGCATCATCAGAGACTGGTAAAATGTTGAGCAACCTCGACAAATATTGAAAAAGGGGGGTCTTACTAGTTGAAACTTTACTGAATCTTCAACCGCTCAAAGAAATAAGATCAAAATTACGAACAAATTGAGGCTGAAGCAGCGAAAAAATGAAGAACAGTGAGCCTCGGTGAAATTTACTGGTTCTTTTAAAAAAAAACGTGTAATATCGAACAGAAGAGATTCTTACACAAAGAGCGTCCAACGTTTGGAAACAACCTACCATACAACTGGGCCCAGAGTCAGTAAAAATGCTAACAGAAAGTGAGAAACACGTGTTTAGTTTTACTACTTGTGTAAACTACAGGGAAAATTATAAAGATTCTTAAGTTCTGTGACAGTGGACCCCTCTTGTTGTCAAAATAAATAAACTTTAATTTTTAAAATATGGAATCAAGTAATAAAAAAAATCCAAAGCGGCCTTATAGTTATATCAGTTTTTTTTTTTAAATATTCATTGAATCTTGTTTTCACTTACGGACACGAATTTGTGCATATTGAGAATTCCCAGGGTTTATTTTGAATACCCGACGTATCTATGAATAAAGGTTTTGCTGAGTTTATTGACTGTTTTACTACTTTAAAACATGTCAGATCACGCAACAGAAAAGGGATAAATAAAAGTATTATATTGTAAAAATTATAAAGAAAAACCTACCCGCTAATCTTTTTTATGGGGTACAAATGCAAAGAGTTTGGAATTCACAGTCCTATTTTTTATCCCTTTCCATTCTATTTTATTGTTGGCCGGCCGCGCTGCAGCCCTTTTTTTTTTTTTTTTGACTCATTTTTTTACAACAACGCTTCAAAATTAGCCTGCGTGCAGTTCAAAATAATTTATAGTCAACCAATTCTTGTGATGCGCACGCGCATGTTAATGTAACGTGTTTTCGTTGGCCAATCAGAAGCAATATTCTTTTGTTGGCGGGAAACACAGCAGCCAATGGCCTTGGAGGATAAACAAAGTGAAAGATGAGCTTGTGCGCATTCCTTGTTTTGTTGAGAGGTAACTTTTGGTGATTCCATTTTGCAACCTCAATGGCGGAAGTTGAGAAAAGACCAATCGAGGTAAGAACAGAAGATTTTTCGTCTTATGCTACTGTCAAACAGCTTGCTAAACCTTTTGTTAACAACTTTATCTCTGTGTGAAGCAAATAGAGCAATTCCTGGAAGTGCAAACGCATGTCGATTCTGTTTCATTTCATCACACCTTTAGAAACGTTTTAAATATTTTTTTTTAGCTAAGTAACAAGTTAAACGTTCAAGCCTTCATCACAAAGTTTTCAATCTCCGTTTAACTGACGATTTTAACATAGGTTTCTTGTTTACTTTCGGTTTTTTCGTTTCTTAAAGACAATACAACAACTAAAACGAAAGCGAAATTGCATTTGTGTTCACTTTAACTTTAATACAGTAAGCGAAAGAAGGTTTATTTTTTATAAATACAAATTTCGAGCGTAGTAATGCTTTATTCTACTAGTCCCGTAAGTCTTTTTGTGTTGTGAAATAATCGACAGAAGAGAAAACGATCAGTTTGGTAATTGGGGCGAAGTTTGTAATTTCCAGGCGTTGATAATTCAAGGAATAGTGGGGATTGAAGCGAGCAATATTGCAGCCTCATAAATTGTCCAAAGTAAGAATTTGTATATTTTTAGAATTTTGA
This sequence comes from Zoanthus solanderi, assembly GCA_024336925.2. Taxonomy (NCBI): domain Eukaryota; kingdom Metazoa; phylum Cnidaria; class Anthozoa; order Zoantharia; family Zoanthidae; genus Zoanthus; species Zoanthus solanderi. The sequence goes on along the minus strand of JANCMA020676477.1, from coordinate 976 downwards.
GTGAAACGAGTTTGTAGCTAATTGAAACATTTTTGTTCATCATTTCCCAAATGTTGCCGTTTCAATTGCTCACTTTTTTAAGTAGTTGTAAATGAATTTTCAAAAATCTGTTTCCATGGTTAATTTGGCTTGTCTCATTATTTTTACATTTCTCGTTTAGCGAAACTATGTTGTTCGATTTCTGAAGAGATTTTTTATCTCGATTAACAGTATTACACTGTTCATTTTTTATGTAATATATCAGACACTCGAGACTGTTTCATCATTTTCCAAACACTGAGAAGAGAGTTGCGAATACGACGCGCAGCGGAGTATTTTTGACGAAATTCGAGGTGTTTGGAAGTGTGATGAAACACTTATCGAGTGTTTGATATATCTTCTCAATCGAAACTAAAACTGAGGAGTCAATGAAGAAATAAAATCGTAAAAATATATGCTAATTAAGATCACATTTCCAAACCATGATCATGGTTATAATTATATTTTTTTGTATTAACTTGATGAATTATGAATGAGTTTGAGAAGTGTACATACAAGTTTCCTATTTTAATGTTTTTAAACTAAGGATTGTGTTAAGAACTAAAATATAGCTGTTACTTTTTACGTGTTGAGTTGGGTAATAAATTCATAAGTTCAATATCGGGGTGTTCTTCAGGTCAAAGGGATTAGGAAAAGGTGAAAGTTCACAAAAAAGTTTAAGTACAAAGTATATATGGATACATGACACCTGTATGCAAAGCTTGACTTTTCTTCCAGCTTGTTTGTGATAAAAAATTGCAAGCAGAACTAGTTCAGTCCTTAAAATAGATACATAAAATGTGTTTTAAAGATTATCAGTGTTAGACCTTTTCAGAAATAGAGATTGGTACTTTGTAAATTTGATTAACTGTCTACCCATCACTTCCATATTTAAAAAAGAACGAATTTTTGCCATCTTCGTACTATTTGTATTTTGTATATCTGTTTCTACTGAACT
>JANCMA020676374.1:0-18175 GCA_024336925.2 Zoanthus solanderi | reverse complement strand
TGATGGTGATGGTGATGGTGATGGTGATGGTGATGGTGATGGTGATGGTGATGGTGATGGTGATGGTGATGGTGATGGTGATGGTGATGGTGATGGTGATGGTGATGGTGATGGTGATGGTGATGGTGATGGTGATGGTGATGGTGATGGTGATGGTGATGGTGATGGTGATGGTGATGGTGATGGTGATGATGATGAAGAATAACAATCAAGGCTGGAGTGTTTAATTTGCTACATTGACATGATGACTATAATTGAGTGGCTGTGCTTGTGGACTGAATATAGAAATAAAAATACTTGTAACATGCAAGCAAGAAAAAGATCTCACAGGAATCTATTTTAATTTGTATTTGTTGCAGAATTTTGGCTAAATTGCAAAATAAACTCAAAAAAAATCATGAAAAGAAATCCTGCAAAAATGTTGCCACTAAACTTCATTAGAAAAAAAACAAATGTTCAACTTTTTAAAAATTTTATTACATGTTTTCCAAGACAACACAGCTAAGACCTAATACTTAATAATTTTTGCCTATGTTCATTTGAAACTTACAATTTTCTTCCAATCACAAACTGTCCTTAAGATAAATTCAGGGGGCAATTTTTTTCTGCATTCATTGGCATCACCATAATTTTTTTGAGAGTGGGTCGACTGAAGGGCAGGGAGTCTTTCAGCACCGCAGACCTGTGCAAGCAATAATTAGAGGGATCCATGGACATGTTTCCCTGAGAAATTTTACTGCTCTAGGGGAGAGTGGGTGTTTACTCGGTCAAATACAGCTGTGATAAAAGTTTTGAGGATAAAAATAATTCAAATGAGATTATTCTAATTGGGTTTTTACTGAAAGTTAATAAATACTCTCCTTTTTTTTGACGTTTTAAATGGGGTTGTTTGAACTTAATGACCCCCCTCCCTCCTTGCGATTCCTCTGGTACTTATAATGTTTTAACATAGTTCACACAACCCTTGAAAAGTTCTTGGAAAACAGACCAGCCCTTAAAAAGTCTTTAATTTTTGAGAGATTAACTTTTGTCCTTCAAATAATGTTAATATTCTGGCCTGCGGTAAATTACATGTACACTCTGTGCTGAAGTACTGTATTTTGCCTAATATATATTAAGATATAATTATGTTGTTCGTGTTGTTGTGATATTATACTCTAATATCTTTAATAAGAGATGTTTGTTTATTTGTAAAGGTTGTTTAATATTTATTGAGTGGGAATGATTAAAAAGTCAAATGGCTTGCATCCTAATAAAATAATATAGATGAAATGTTCGTCTTGACACAAGCTTCTTTTTCTCAGAAGAAAAAACTTCTGAATCCCTAACGGGAATTGAACCCAGACCTTCTGATTACCGGTCAGACGCTCTAACCCACTGAGCTACAGGAACTCACATAGGGAACGGGTCACTTAACTTGGTTGTTATGGATAGAATATCCTAATAAATGTTGAAATTTTAAACACTTCAATGAATGAACTGAATGAGTGTATGTACACATTATATATAGATCGTGTACACCCAATAATAATTATATTGTTAAAAAAAATCCTCATTCAAACGCCCTATTTTCATTTATGATCAACAGGTTGATTTCATTTAGTGAGTTTCTGGCATTTGAATCTCTCTTGTGTGATCCTGATGCACATCACAAGTTGATTTTTCAAATGTTTGACCTTGATGGCAAAGGCTCTGTCAGTTTTGGTAAGGTTGTGGATTTGTATTAATTTTGTGAATTCAGTTATTTTATAATTAATTGAAAGTACACACTGCAATCATCAAAATATGATTTGTATGTAATTCAATAGTTTTTTATTCTTGGCAAAGGCAGATGTTTTATTTTACTTGTTGAAATTGACATGGGTGCACTTAAATACTTATTGTATGTATGGTACAGTACTTCAACAAAAATTCTGTTCTCTATTATTTGGTTTCAGTAGCATTACTATTACAGGATGTGGTGGTACATGTTTGATATTGCATAATAATTATATTACTGATATAAGAATGTATCCAGCTGCATACATATAGTAAGTAAATTTTTTGCACATTGTGTCAAAAGCTACATGTCGTAGGTTTACGGTAAAATGAAAAGATCTCATTTGAAAAGAGATAAACTCCACATAAATATTATTTGGTTTTACAATGTCAAATGACCTTCATTGAATGTAATGCCTTCCATCTTCTGATATAATAAAATTATAAGAAAATTTGGTATTTGACCTTTTTTTCTATGATTTTTTGGTATTGCGAGTCACAAAAAGGAACAAATACACTACTTGGCAAAATTAACCCAAAAGTAAAGCTATATACAATAATTTATAGATTTTTTCCAGGGCTGGGTTGTTCAAAAGCTGGATAACTTTAACCCTGGGTTTAGCAAAATTTAAAGCAGCTATTCATCTCTAAGAAAAGGTAAATGTTTCTTTTAAAATACTGTTTGGATTTTCCAAGAGAAAAACTTGTTAATCCCAAAGTCACAACTTAAATTCTGCGCTGTAAGGTTGGAAACAAGAACATGGGTTAAAAATTTAACCCTTGGATAGTGCTGTTTGGCTTTTGAACAACCGGACCTGGAGTAACTTCAGTTGCTTGGTGTTTAGGTACTGTTTATATTATACAATGTTAGTTTATTGTTATACAATGCTAATTTATTGACTACTGTTTGGCCTGTAGATGAATTCAAAAGTGTGATTGAGAAGACCTCATTTTTCAACAAAATACCATTTAACTTCAGTACAGAGTTTGTAAATGCATATTTTTCAAAGGACAGGAACAAAACAGTGCCTTATGAGGAATTCTCGCAATTTCTACAGGTATGGATTAATTGCGTTATTTCCTTCATCCATTTTTTAAATCTTTTTTTCTGAGATTTTTTAAGTAAGGTCCTCCAAATGAGCTTGATTGTCTAGGAGTGTCTGTCACCCATAGGCACAGATGGGTAGAGTGCCTGGGTTGTTATTTGTCGTCTTTATTCTGACACTCAGTTGTCACCTTAGGTTGTAACCCAATGCCTGATCTTTACCACATCTTCATTGCTTCCTTTTCCAGCAACAGGGCAAGGGACTTTAGAATTTCTTCAGAGCTAAATGTCCCTTTAGGAACTTTATTATAATGGGAGTTTTGCGAGGTGAAATAGCTGAAGCCACAGTTGATGACTCACTTGTGAGTTTCTTCTACAGCAGCAGAAAAATGATTGCAGAAATGCTGAAGTGTTCAAGTGTTGGCATCTCATAAGTGGATCTCATTTTTGAGTTGAAATTCTCGATGAGAAAAGTTACCAAAGCTTTGAGTGATCTTTGCTTAGAAAGTCTGGGCTTATAGCTTCTATTTCTATTTCTTCTACCTGTAACTAAGTTTGTACAGATCGACGACTCTGAAGAACTTCTTTAGCTGGTTGTTAAATCTGTCATTAGGTTTGCTCACTTGCTTTTTATATTCTAAAATTCTGCAGTTGTGAAAACACTTAATCTCCTTTGGCTATTCTGGTTTTACAATAATTAGCAATACTCCGTAAATCCATGAATTATCCACAATGAGAAAGTTCTAGTGTTGACAGTTTCTCTCAGTCACTTAATGAGCTTCTCATCATTGTTTAATTAAACAAAAACACACTTTGCCACAATATGTTTTGGATCTGCCAGTGTCATACTTATTCCTGAAAGTCTTGGAAGATAAAATGTCGTAAGGTCCTTCAGTAGATGTTGTGCACCAAGTGTGATCTTTTCTGTAATAAAAGCCCAATCAATGTAGGAAACTGCCCCTTTGATAACTGCAGATGCTTCTGAGAATTTGGATTCTGGTTGCTGTGAACTCCATGGGATGTATGTACATCATGGAATTATTCAAAAAGTCTGCAAAGCAGCAGCTGCACCCGTGTCAGTCAGAAGTATCGTCTCTCCTTCTGCACAGATGCAATTGGTTAATTAAAGAAAGCTGTTTTCTTACAATCGTCTTTAGCCGAAGCAGTTTCACAACTGGATTAAATTTACGTCCCATCCTTGCATCTCGGTCAACAAATAAATAACATTAACTTTGGTTGCTGTTCCTTACCATCTTTATTGTAGATATGTCAGTTCTTATGTCTGTTCAGATATCTATTCGCAATCAACCAAGTATTTTCCTCCAGAAAGACTGAAACCAGCCACATAGAGGTTGTTCATTTCACCGTTTATGGCAAGGTCCTTCGCTCAGGCACTCCCGGGAAGTTTGAAGAAGTTCTTAGATTGAGAACTGTTACTAAGAGCAATATTGCTGGAATTGTTTAAATATAATAATAATAATAATAATAATAATAATAATAATAATAATGATAATAATAATGATAATAATAAATCATAAAGTTCACTAGAGGCTTGCCGCAGGGTGACGCCCTATGTCCTCGCTTATTTACCTTATGTATCAACCCAGTGGCCAGGAAGCTAATTGCTGCGGAAGGTTACCAACTGTCAAGGTCTGTAAGTACCTCTGTCACACATCGTCTATATATTGACGATCTTAAAGTATTCGCTGCATCCCAAAGCAGACATGACAGAGTGCTTAAGTCAACTCAAGAGGCCATGCAAGATATTGGACTCCAATGGAATCCTACTAAGTGCTCAGCTGTGCATGTCAGAAAAGGGGCGCACGTGACTGATGGAGAGGGTGTGGCGTTGAATGAAAGGAATGTGATAAAGAACCTGGAAGAAGGGGAATTGTGTACGTTTTTGGGCGTTCTGGAAGGACTGAAACAGGAAGAACAGTAATCTTTGCAGTGTGCAGCTAAGAGCTATTTGAAATGCATGTCGCTCATTTGGACCAGTCCACTTTCTGATTATAACAGAATCGTAACACCGAACACCTACGCCCTACCTGTGCTCTCATATATAATATGAACACTGTATTGGTCCATTACATAGCTAAGAAAAACAGACCAGGAAGTACGGAACTTATAGTAGCGCAAGTGGGCAAGCACCTGTGTGGCTCGACGTCCCTCCTCTATCTGCCAAGAGAAAAGGGCGGAAGAGGTCTGTACTAAAACTACTACAGCTTGTCAGATTTAAGACGCTGTTATTCGTTAGATTCAAGAAGCTTCCAAATAAGTAAAGCTTCATTAAAAATAATCTTTATTAGTCCATCTGCGGGAAACCAGTTTGCCGATTATGGAGCCCAAAATGTTTGTTAGATTGTCACGTAAATTACATTTCCTGCTATTGCCTGTTTTCATACGACGTCATGGCAGCCATGTTGGAATTGTGCATTGTGTGAAAACCAAGAACAGCTTAAGATGGCAGGCTTTTGATTTAGTAGATCTCCTTGAGAGACTTTAGCTATGGTTCTTGAAGTTCTTGAGCGACCCCCCACTAACTCGCGTGAAGCTACGTGATGCAGTCTTACATCAAGTAGGTCACAAGTGGCTGTAAGCTGCTGAGAATGGTTGAGTTCACCCTAGCTTTGCACCTGTTGTTCTGTTTAGGAAGTGTCAGCCAGATTATTAGCTGTTACTTGGCTCAAAACAACGTTTCCTATTTCAATTAAAAGAGAGATTCTAGCTAGCGGAAAATTTATGAAGTGCTCGCTGCTCTCTGTATTTTACTAAAGTGCTCGGGAAAATTGAATTATTTTGCACGACGAAGGACTACAGTCCGAAACGTCAGTTCGAAAATTCTTCACATTACGGTGTAAAACGTATGTTTTTGTGAAACTATTTTTGCAAAATATTAGTTTGTATATAAAAATTGTATGCCTGTGAAAGTCTTGACATTTTCATTTTATATTTAAAACTTGAATAGCTTCTAATGTTTTGATTTGATTAATTAATTTTTACTTAATGTTTTGATTTGATTAATTAATTTTTACTTGTTAAAAATAAAAATCGTTTTTCACAGTAAAAAAAAAGTTTACTTACCAAAAATTTACTATTTCATTACTCTCAAAGTATTTGAGTAGCAAATGTCTTATCTCGCCCAACTAACTTAATTCTGCTTGTTAGGATCTGGAAAAGGAATATCAGAGACAGGCATTTTTCCAGTGCAAGATGATTGATAACCACTCAATAAAAGCAACAGATTTTTCACAGATCATGAAAGAATTGCGAGGACATATTCTTTCGCCGTATGTTCGCGATTATATTTTGGCGGTAAGTGATAAATTAAAAAAAAATACTACTTTTTTGTTTAGTTCTAAACCATTTTAATGCAAACTTGGCTAAAGTATTTTAAATGCAAGCAGCGGCAAAAAATTGAAGGGTCTAGTGCAAAAATGGCGTAAGTGACTTTTGATGAAGTTCTCAACTCTCACTCGATAATCCCTATTATCTCTTCATAACGTTTGTAAGAATTTAGCATTCCATACAAAGTCACACTGTTTTTGCACTAAATAAAAATGATATATGTAAAATTTGATCAAGTTCTAATGTCTCCCTACATTATTCTTATTATCTCTTCATAACTCTTAGGAGAATTTAGCATTTCATACAAAGTCACTTACGTTGTTTTTGCACTAGACCCTTTAATTATTAGTCAGGCATTATTGAGAAGATCTCTGGTCTCAAGTATACACTGTATTTCAGAAAGGTCGTCTACAAAATGTCGTATTATGTAGGATCTGAAAAGATCTAGGGATCCGTTCAAACGGATCAAACAAGTTGGTCAAATATTATCCAACATCGTTAGACACAGCATTGTTTGACCCGATTGAACAGCACAATGAAAAATGTTGGATAGTATTGGATGGTGTTGGACGATGGTGGATGAAGTTTGACTTTGTTTAAAAGTTTCATCCAACGTCATTCAACATTTTCGTTCTTGTGATCAAAAATACACCATAATTTTGTGCCTGGTACTGAAATCCAACATTGTTGGATGGTGTTGGATTCGTTTGAATTCTCCAGCATCCAACACAATCCAACACTGATCAAACACCATCCAACACCAGCTAACAACCTTGGATAATGTTTGACCAACGTGTTTGATCCGTTTGAACGGGCCTTAACAGCCACAAAATGTACAAACGCCCTATTATGTAGGATCTGAAAAGATCTAACAGCGAGAAAATGTATAAACATAAATAATAAATGAAAAGCGAATGTACTACAGTGTTGCTCATAAAAACACGTGTACATTTATCGCGCCATCAAAACTACCATCACTATTTTCTATGGTAGTTTAAGGGGGTAAAGCCTGCTACCTACGTCGCCATAGTGCCCAATATAGTGGCTTCAAGTTAGCTACTAGTACGTTTGTACTACCCGCTACCAACGTGGCCATAGTGCCCAATATAGTGGCTTAAAGTTAGCTACTAGCACGTTTGTGCTACCCGCTACCAACGTGGCCATAGTACCCAATATAGTGGCTTAAAGTTAGCTACTAGCACGTTTGTACTACCCGCTACCAACGTGGCCATAGTGCCCAATATAGTGGCTTCAAGTTAGCTACTAGCATGTTTGTACTGCCCACTACCAACGTGGCCATAGTGCCCAATATAGTGGCTTCAAGTTAGCTACTAGTACGTTTGTGCTACCCGCTACCAACGTGGCCATAGTGCCCAATATAGTGGCTTCAAGTTAGCTACTAGTACGTTTGTACTACCCACTACCAACGTGGCCATAGTGCCCAATATAGTGGCTTCAAGTTAGCTACTAGCACATTTGTGCTACCCGCTACCAACGTGGCCATAGTGCCCAATATAGTGGCTTCAAGTTGGCTACTAGCACGTTTGTGCTATCTATACTTGAGTTCATGTTTCAAAAGAAACGGCATTTCGGATCAGAGAAGACCGGTCACATAGTCTTTCTGCAATGCAATCAATATTTTATATAATATTGTTTGAGACCGGAGGTTTCTCGATTGGCACATGTGTAGCAGAGACTTTGTCTAATTGTGTTGTGATTTTGTGCATCACATTTCGCTGTTTTGTTTCGTTTTCTGCCGTTTTCAGTTTTATTCGCAGCTCAGATTCATTAGGGTAAAGATAATTTTGAAGTTTAAGTCAAAACAAAATGAAGTTTGAGTCATCTCGAGTTTGATTCCCAGTTTGGTTCCCGATTCTATTTTTTTCCCTTTCCTTACGTTTGTTTGATTCCCGTTTTAGGCGATAAATTAAATTTGCTAAAGTTGAAAATTCTTGAATTATAAGTTTTCACTGTGTTGATACCCGTAAACGTGCTTTTCAAAGTATCTTTATATCCACAAGTTGGCCTTGGCCTTCAGTGCTCTGATGATACTTAATATAAGTCGCAGGTGGTAAGACCCAGTGGGCTTAATCTCGAAAAGAAGCCCATCTCAAAGAGAAGCCCTCTTCTTGAGTTTGGAAAAATACTCTTGAAAACTGAAAAGAAACCCATCTCGAAAAGAAGCTCAGTGGGCCACTTTTCGAGATAGTATGGGCTTCTTTTCAAGGCACTCTACAGATATTGGCCAATAAGAACAACAGAGAAACAGAAATGGGAAGTGGTTTATGGATTTCATAATTTAATATCAGTAGTTTTGAATCATTCTGTTGGTGCCCTGATGACATCCCTTATTTTGCAAACACATCAACAACGGCCCCATTTCTTTAACTATTATACAGTACAATTACGAGAGATAAAGAGAAAATATTAAGGGGTATTAGCACCGTGAAATAACTGAAAAGCTAAAAGTACCAGGAAAGGAAAGGCTAAGATTGAAATAACAGTGTTCCTTCTAACAGTGCGTTAATAATTATTCAATAATCATAGTATTTACATCAATTATTTCGAAAATAAGCCCTTCTGTATACTTTGCAAAAGTGTTGTCGAAAACAAATCCATTTCGTAAACAAGTCCATCCAAGGGCCTTAAGAAGAAAACTGAGAAGGCCATGAGCTTCGAGGTTTTTACGGTACTTAGTTATGGGTACTAAGAGCGAGGATTAAAGAGTATGAACTATCGATTAATTTAACAAAAATGACGACACAAGTTTTGAGCTTAAAAACTGACATGTTTCAGCAGTTACAACTGCCATCATCAAGACTGAGTGGAAACAAATTTTGTAGTGAAGAGTAATTTATATAACTACTAATAAGAAATCAACAGGTTAAACATACCAACCTGTAGCTTTATTATTACTATTTATGTAAGCTTTGGTATTAGTCATTTATTAGTTAAATTATTCATACACTTGCTGTCGGGAACTATCAACTCTTACTGAATGATTATTCAGTTTTAAAGAGTTCGTACTTTTAACTCGATAGATAAGCATTCCAGATTTTGATCAAGGTAATTAGTAGGTGTAAATTATCCTCAGGGGGAGGGTGATGTGGCTTTCTATACTATACCATGCTAAGATGTTCATTTGTAATACCTAATATAGGTTGCAGGCGGTGAGGCAAAGCGCATAGTTAGTTACGGCTACTACAGAGCTTTCAATGACCTGCTGGATAACATCACCACATTCCACGACTTACTGTTAAAAGTTGCCAAGGGAAATCGCTTCAGAGAGATTAGCAAAGGTTGTTGTTGCTTAATTGGTATATTCATTCACGTTAAGAGTTCAATGTAACCATAGTAACAGTAAGGTCAAGTTTTCTTGGTATAATTAATTTGTATAGTTATGTTCAAAGCCAAATTGTTTAGATCCTTCAAGATTCCAAATTCTACCATAGCTGTCGTTAACATGATTCCGTGTTGCACTCCTAAAACATCGTGTATTAATGCCTTTGTCATTCGTTTTAATATTTAAAAATGATACCAAATATAAACTAATTAACTAATTTCTCTATGAAGTTACTCAAAATAAGCTGTTAAAAACTGTATCAACAATAGCCACAAACGGTCTTGAAAACAAAAAAATAAATAAATATTAGTTTTATCCTTTTGGCCTTTCTTCATTCGTTCTTACACAATCAGAATTGAAATCCAAACGATAAGTATTCAGCTAAATTTGTTTCTGAAATTACTTAGATATAAGCTGTTTAAATTGCATCAACAATTCCACAAACAATGAATAAATCTGCCGCGAAAATTAGGGATAAAATTCTTCCGAAACTTGTGAGAATGCTATCGCGATCGAGCGTTGACTTTTGAGGTTTGTAAACGTGGCCAGCTTTCTGATACAGAAAATTAGCGTTTCCTGACATATCTAAACCGTGTTAACCCATGATAATCCTTGCAAAATCCCATCACTAAAATAATGTTTGTGTAGCAATCTAGTGATATACTCTTACTACGTAATGTAGTCATACTCTTACTACGCATGTATCTGTATATAAAAAACTTGACCACACAAAAAACAAGCAAACACGGAGATCAAATTCTTGACTCGTGGCCTAACGACCGGAGCAAGTAAACATAAAATTTCAAAAAATTTATATTAAATCTAAAGTTAAGAAAGCCGTGTGAAACTAGATTAGAACTTTTAATTTATGCGTTTTATCTAATTAGTAGCTGATATATTTTTATATTTTTTCTCTTATTAACATATGTGCGCCAGTTTCTAATCAGGTTACAAGAACTAAAGCACTGCATAGTGAGAGTGTGTTGTAAAATAAACTTCTTCTGAAAATATGAAAGCGATAAGCTAAACATTGTTCCTGTGATCTATTGGAAATTTTACAGAGAATGTATGGCTAATTAACAGTTTTGCCCCCAGCTGTTTTGAGTATTTTGGAACCGCGATATCTTTTTAGAAACGGCTTGCATAGAATTAAAAATTTCATCTCTTTGTTACTTCGACAAGTTTTCTCAAGTTTAAGACTAAAAACCGAACTTATCTTTGTTCGCTACCTAAAGTTGTATACTAATGCAGCAGATTGTAAACAATGACGTCAGCAAAGATTTGCCTATAAGCCATTGTTAATCCGAACAGCTAGTGCTCCGAAGTTTTGTGGTATTTGGTTACTTGACTATCGACCTAGTAGCCAGAAAAAGTATTATTTCTTCCATGAAATTCTTCTTAAAATGCCATTTTAAAATAAGGAATTTGCTCTTCCAGAACGCGTTTTGTTCCCCTTAAAAATAATTATTAACTTCTTTTTTATCTGATAAAGACAGTAAGAAATAATTACTGCTTTGATCAATCAGAAAAAGTATTATGTATCAGATTTATACCATAGAGAATTATATTAAGCTTATTTATTGTTCTACTATTGTTGTCGTCTTGTTTTTCAGAGGAATTTTTGCATGAAACACACAAGACACACCCTAAGGTATAATGGCTGATATTTTATAATTCATAATGAAACAATATCGAACTTTAACCCTCAAACATGATATTTAGAACATATTTTAATTTTGAATATGCATACTCGTGTCAAATATTTACATTATTACTACTGCTACACCACACAAAGTAATATTGTTAAGTTATTTTGGTTGCTTAATCATTACAAGTACTCCATACAGAGATAAACTAACTATCGAGTGAGGGACTCCAATTAGGACACAAGTTAGGACTAGAGCCAGACCTAACTAGTCCTAACTCGAGTCCTGGCTCGAGAGTCCCTGACTCGGAACATAGGCACACTGATCCGTACAGTGACGTAGCAACATCCATGCAACTTCTCAAACACCAATCGATGAATTTTAGTAACTGTTGTAAAGTAGTAGGAAAAGTAATCCACATAGTATACTTGTTGTAGTTATAGATATATAACACGGGTATCTTTATCGGTGCTGAAAATTAAATGAAAAAAAAAAAAATGGGGAAGTCTTGTGAACCTGTGATATTACTTACAAGTCTGAGTGAATTGGAAAAACAAACCAATCCCTGTTTCCATAGGATTTAATAATACCAGTAAAAATTATTATGATGTTTGTGATTTAAGAAGTAAAACATGTTCTACTTGCCTTCATAGCTTTGTTAAAACCATGGCAAACATTTGAATCCGAGACGCAGTTGAGGGTTTTCACCTGCTCGCAAATTCTCACAAACTTTGCTGAGGTTTTCACCAGGCTGTGAAGGGATGGAGAACAAGTTTTATTTCTGTTTTATTTTGTTTCTTTCCGACTTAGCAAAGAGAAGGACAGTATACGAAGTACATTTGTATAGTTTTTTTTTTTTTTTTATGAAACTGTCAATTCTTACAACTTGGAGACATCCAATGATATCGCTTACTCTACGTCATTTTCGTACTTCATAGCGCTATGAAAACGCACTTGTAGACCAATCAAAACGCATCAATTGTTGCAATAATTGCAACATTAAAATTTACCAAAAATGCATGGGTTAATATTGTATAAAAATAATAAAGGTAAAAATCTATTCGGTCATATTTAAAGTTGATGTACCAAAGTCTTTAAATAGAATGAATAGACCCATTGAAACTGATGTGCTTTCCGGCTTTGAACAACTGTGGCTTCAGAGCTCCGAGTTGGTTAAAGAAGCTATATCGCTTTTTTATCTTTTAGATGAAAACTATTGTCATATATGATCTCAGAATTCAAATAACCGAATAAAAGTTCCGCGCCTAAGTATGCTATTTAATCAAAAGAAGTTTGAAAATAAAATTTGGACTCAGCGGCAGGGGACTGGTACCTGTGACGCAGCAGCTGTAAGACGCTTTCGTCGTCATTAGTGTTTTACTAGGAAAAACGTGACAAACAAAGCACTTGAACTGAATTTCTCTGTTTTCGCTGTGTTTTAGACCGCAAAAAAATAAAATTGTTTTGTTGACAGTGTTAATCTTCAACCGGGAGATACTCAAGTACCTTCTCCTACGTCATCACACCAGGATTTCATAGTGGCATTAATGCTCAGTCAAAAAACGACAACAGTCCTAAAACTGTCTTATTTGCGCGTTTCAAGACTCAAAAAACATAACAGGAACCGCAAAAAATAGTTTAATTTTCGAAATTTAGTATTACTTAAGGGTTCTACTTTGCATCTACAAGATAAACTGAAAAAGCGATATAGCTAGGGACTTAAAAGCGCTGGTATATCACAGAGGTCAACATTTCCAATCCTATTTAAGCATTCTGTTTTTCGAAATAAGAACTAACCGGTGTACAATTTCAGTATTAACTCTTCTCATAATTTCTCATAAATTCTCCTCCAGATAACACCCCTTCACATCGACATTCTGTTTCACCTGTGTGATGTGGAGCGCAAAAGAGGGTAAGTTTCTAAGGAATATTCTTGTAATTATAGACTTTTTTTCTTCGACTAAACAGTGCCACTGACCCCAAAAAAGAGATTGAATCCTAATTTTTATTTTTTTTGAAAAGGAGAATTCAAAAGCATTTGAAAAAAGGTAAAAAAAATGTATTGGGTTATATTTAAGTTGATACCAGTGTTTAATGGAGCCGAAGCCAATTGTAGACTTGCACACAATTCAGGTATCCTGCTGATAAACAGTGACTGTTTTGCTATTTGTTTTCAGCAGCATTCTAGTCAGGTCTGTTCACATACTGTATGTGTTTGTGAAGATTAATGAAGTTTTAAAGGTTATTGAATGTAAGTTGTGAAGGAAACTAATAATAATGTTTTTCCAATCACTTTGAATGTAAATTTGTTAAGAAAATAAATAACAATTGTTATTGTTGTTAGAACCTATTCGGGTGAAAAGAACAACTATGTAGAACTGTGTATGTTTGCCTACTTTTCATATTACTAGGCGAATAACAGTCTCAGATGTACATCACTGCATTCCGAAGCATGACGTCTTCAAAGTATTTTCCTCGGAAAGACAAAGAGAAGAGGTAAAGCCATGTGTTAGAATAACTGCGTTGATTGCATTTTGTACTAATTATGACCTCAAGGTGACGAGATATTGACGTGGGTCCTAGACTAGATGCAGCAAAAGTGTAACCGTTACATTAATTATAAATACATTGTGACCATATTGAGACGAAATATTACAGTGGGTCCTAGACTAGATACTGCAAAAGTGTAACAGTTACATTAATTATAAATACATCGTGACCATATTGAGACAAAATATTACAGTGGGTCCTAGACTAGATACTGCAAAAGTATAACAGTTACATTAATTATAAATACATCGTGACCATATTGAGACGAAATATTACAGTGGGTCCTAGACTAGATACTGCAAAAGTCAGTGTTCTAGCCAGCTTTAAAAAACGACAGGGCGCCCTAATTTGCATATTGTTAATATGCATGATATGTAATTTGCACCAAGGCAACGAGCAAAAAATCCGCTGACCAATTATTGTGGCTCAGGAATTTAGTGTCTGAAAGCAATTCTTTTCGAGCAATCGTGATCGTTCAAATTTTGTTGAAAATAACTTGGAAAATATTGCGTGGAAACCTCAAAATATTGTTTTTTTATCTCAAATCTTCATTAAGACAACGTACAGGATCACAAAAAACGACAGGACGCTGGAGAAAAACGACAGGGCATACAAAAAAACGACAGGGTGCTGCGCCCTGTCGTTTTGGCCTAGCTAGAACACTGAAAAGTGTAACAGTTACATTAATTATAAATACATCGTGACCATATTGAGAGACAAGATAGTAAAGTGGGTCTTAGACTAGCTACTGCTAAACGTAACATTAGAAACACAGCTTGATCACGAGGTTACGAGGTATAGAAACATTTAACTTACGTGTTAAATCATTTTTCATTAGGAAAAGAAACTTTACTAGTTCAAAAATAACATCGTTCTTTCAGTAGTTGATTTATGGCCAAATGATCCGAGCTCTTTCAAACTTGAGGCCGTTCGTAATTACAAGAGAATAACAGTGTAATACCGTTTAGGAAATGTCAATTTTATAGAGAGCCGTTATATTACATACTCCAAAAAATGCGCAAGATACTATTTACGATGCATTGTTCTTCGGTTCCAACTTATTTCCCTTTAAAATATAGATAGGACCCTACGCGCGCTCTGATTGGTCAAAAACCCATATTTTATAACCAGTATAAAATATAGAAAAATCGTGTTTTATTGCTCTTCGGCGTGTAGAATCAATATTATAAAGAAAATTATGAAAAATCCTAAGTCGTGTATTTTAAAAATTGTAATAAACACTCCAGGCATTTGAGAACACTCGCGAAATGTTCTGAAACGCCCGTCGTGTTTTATCTTATTCTAACACACGGCTTAGACATCTTTATTTGTTAATTATATAAAAACGTTTAGGGAAGCAGAATGTCCGCCATGTATTGCTTTTTGGTTCATTCATTGCAGAAACATTTGGGGTTTAATTCTTTGCTCTTTTGTTTTCTGCGTCCTTAGTTTATTGACGAGCCTAAAGAGGAACAAGTGTCACCACTGTGGCGTGGCTTGGAACAGGTTTATAGATTCTCTCTTGGATCCATTGCTGGAGGTGGGCGCTTTCGAACTAGTTTACAGTCAAATATGTATATAATGGCCCTATATATAATGGTTACTCTGTGTATAATGGTCACTGAACAATTTCCCAAATATCACTCCTTATATTTACTGTTAAGTTGACCTGTATATAATGGTCACCCTGTGTATAACGGTCAGTGAACAATTTCCCAAATATCATCCCGTATATTTACTGTTAAGTTGACCTGTATATAACGGTCACCCTGTGTATAACGGGCACCGTCACCCTTTTGACTTCCTGTATCCACAATTTCATTGCCATCGGTCACAGAATTGGGATACGATTAACGAATAATGACAAGCTTTTTTCATCATGGCCCAGTTGCTCGAAAGTGAGTTGACTTTCACTCATAGATGACGGATGAGTTAATTTGATTAACTCTGAGTTAACTAACCCTGAGTTAAAATGCTGTTGCTGGAACGGTGATTAAACCCAAACAAACTCTGAGTTAGCTAATCTCAATACCTGAGTTAATTTCATCTCGATTTAACTCACAGTTTAATTCAGAGTTAGCGCTAACCGGCTCTCGAGCAACCAAAACTAAAGGTACGGTAATACGAGCAACAAATCCCCCAACTCGTCTCGCAATATTGTTTCGAAACAGGTTGAAAATCGATGCTGCTCGTTTTTCCACCCGCGTACAAACTTGTCTCGCATTAAAATAAAGTTATTACTTTTGAGTGAATCCTGACTTCTGATTGGCTGATATGACTAGGTGATTGCTCGCGACGTCATCTTACTGCGAGACAAGTTCATCTATGGTTAGTAATACGCGCAGCATCTACAAGTTTTGTTGGAAAAAGTAGAACGATCTTCTACTTTCTGCAACAAACTTTTTCAACTTGCAACAGATTATTTTGATGCGAGACAAGTTTGTACGCAGGTGGAAAAACGCGCAGCATTGCTTTTCAACCAGTTTCGCAGCAATGTTGCGAGACGAGTTGGGAGATTTTGTTGCTCGTATTACCTTGCCTTAACTCAGAGTTAAATATTAACTCTGAGCTGGCGATTCAACTCCGAGTTAAAAGTTAACTATCTTCGAACAACCGGTTCCAGCTCATTAAATAGCAGCCACCAAGGAGTTTTGGTCTCACAAAAATACAAATGCTATCAGTACTATACACATTTCATCGCCTACATCCCACACATGCTTGCGGCAGATAACATTAAATTGCTGTCGCTTTCAAACAATAGTTACTGTTACTGTAACAACACAACCGTGCCTCACTGTTTTTTACTTTAGTCTTAGTTCCCTGATTATAACATTGTACTGTATTTACCGTATAATTTGTTCGTCTATAAGCCGAGACCTTAAACTGAAACATAGATTGAGTAATTATTTGCATATAAAAATGCTATTTATTGACATCCAGGGAAGTTTAAAGGAAAAATGTGTACAGCGATCGCCCGTTATAAAATTATGACGGTTACCTGGTCATATCCCAAGGGTGACCGTTATTTACAGGTTTGACTGTATTCTGAATTTCCTGCTTTTTCGAGCTATTTTCTTCTTTCCTTGGGCTGAATTCTTCACTTTCTTTGCAACGCTAATTACAAAGCCGACTGACAAATATCAGAAAGAGTCGGAAAACAGTGACAAAACTTTAATTTAATGTCTTTACTATGGATTGCTATATCTTAAGGTACCGTATAAACGAACTGCTGGGGCTTCCTCAAATACGGTTATTTGACTTGTAAAAAGAATTGAAAATCACTTTCTAGCATTTCAGACATTGTTTGGCTGCCAAATGAGCAGGCTTTCTTTTTGTCATGAAAAAACAATATTCGAAAATGTCAAAAATAACAACAAATTGACAGTGTTTTGACTGCATGGTGGAACTGGTTAGTTTGAACCCTGCTATTTGAACAATTTCCCCTTTTCCCTTCAAGGACTTCATTCAAAATATCGCGGTTCAAGAATACATTCGTAAGTTAACTTAGGGATAATATAGCGGTATTTGATAAAATAATAATGTAAAAGCTTTTGCGGAGAAAGGGAACTGTGAATGAAAATTAAACCCATGAACATACTGTTCTTCCGTATATTATTATTGAATCTGAGTTCACTGCACTGCAAGGCGCGATACATGACCTAAAGAACTTGAAGCAAGGGTTTAAACAAACAAAAATCTTTAAAGTTCAAATAGTACAAAATAGAAATCACAAAAAACTGTGCATGAAGAAAGAATAAAAAATAGAACTTTTAATCTTAAAAGAAATGTTGCAAATACCTTGTTTTAGAATTTATCAGCATGTCCTTTGGGAAGTAAGTTCAATTTTTTTATAAAACATTAGAAGAACTCAACCAATATTTGAAGTGTTTTCACACGTCGTCATCCCCAATTTAGTACCGACCAAAAATCGCCATCTTGAAGTGATTCTGTCAAAAAAAGTCAGGAATCTGCATATTTTTGCTCCCAAGTATTTGCCACCATAAAACAAACCGATCTCAGTAATTGTAAATCCAGTATTCAGTTCACAGCATTTTCTGCCATTGTCGAGAAACACGTCCGATGTTGTTTTATTCCCTTAATTTGATAACAACATTAAAAGTGTTAGGTCACTAACTCGAACCTTGTTTCATTGGCAGCGTGTGGAGCAACTGCAGTGTATCCCATTGACTTGGTAAAAACTAGAATGCAGAATCAACGTGCTGTACTGGCTCAAGATAGGCTGTACACCAGCAGTTTTGACTGTTTCATTAAAGTTATCAGAAACGAAGGCCCGCGCGGCCTTTATCGAGGTATGCTTTGGGCAAAGAGAAATGCAGGGATGGACGCTGATACATTACCGATAGGGGTAGAGTTAGAAATTATTTTGCACATTCTAAAGCTTGCTTTCTTAAGCCTGCTTCACACTAGCGACGTAAGCACAAGCGCAAGGTGATTGCGCTTACGTTTTGTCGCTTCACACTAGAA
>JANCMA020676273.1:0-18178 GCA_024336925.2 Zoanthus solanderi | reverse complement strand
CCCGGGCTCCCGCCCCCCTGTCCCCCCCTCCCCCCCCCCACAAATTACGCGTGTGCTCGCAACTCGTGCTCGAAGATTTACGAAAGTGTTCGCATGCTCGGATTCTCGTTACAATTCGCTTAATTGCTCGAAATTCTTTAACCTTTTGTTGTTTTTTTACGTATTTATATCAACAATATCAGTTATGATATGTTCCTTGCTCGCAAAAAAAAATTGACAACTGTATGTTCGTGCTTGCAAACTTTTCCCATAGTTCATTGTTTTTCAAGCTTGAATTCATTTGCGCGCGCATATTATCGTATGTTCGACCAAGTTGGTCGTTTGATCGTTTGTAACATTCTAGTGTTTTCCTAACTGAAACCTTTTGCCAAAGGTTCAATACAATCCTTATACGTTTGCAAGGGATCGATAACCCTAAAGCTAGTCTAAGAAGGTCGGTAACTTGCTGGCCACATGAATTTGTTTTGACTGAGTGAATGCATCTCAATCAAAGGCACTTGGGATTCTTACCAACACCTGATTCATTCACCAACCCATTGGACATTTTAATATCTTTCAAATAGAAAGATGAAAATAACAAGTTATGTGCTAGAAACCCGTCCGGTGTACCGTTTTGCCTTTAAACAACTTTATTGATTGTGTGATGGGAGTAAAGCTGAAATTAAAATGCATAAACAACCTCAGATGACAATGACAGCCTTGGGTTCCGCTGGCCAAGGTTTGTGCTCAGTATTATTGAGAAAATTTCAATGACAACTTATTTCTTCATTAACACATTTATCGACTTGCTTCATTGACAAAACAGGATCAACTCCTTGGGTTATCGAGGCAGAAGAACGGACAAAACACGAAACTACATTTCGTGGCCTAAATCCGTCGAATGGCTTTTTAACTGGTATGTATTATTGTATACGAGTCTCACTGTCTGTAATCTTTATACATAAGTTAATTATGTGTGTTTAGCTGTCGATGGCTAAGTTTTTGTTTTCTCATTTGTTTTATTGTTGATCAAATCTGTATTTTGATTTTACAATGAAATCCTTTTTTTTTTCAAGGTAAGCGTGCCAAAGAATTCTTTATGTCTTCCAAATTACCTCCAATGGTATTGGGACATATATGGTAAGTTGAATTTCCGTTTAGTTCAAGACCGTAAAATGTGTTTAACGAGTGTGTAGGATAACGACTCTCGTGACTTTTTGAGAACCGTTTACGTGGTAGCTTGTCACAGCAGTGCTTATAAATGAGCTTTGACAGCAGAGTCTTAATAATGCCTATTAGTGGAATGAATGAATAATAAGAGTTGGTTGTATTACTTCATACTTGTTCTTTGAAATAACTGCAAATTATCATCTAAAATTCTTTTTAAAGGAAGGAGTTACATTAAGAGGTTCTGTTGCCTTTTAGTTTAAATTAGTTAAATAAGTTTTGGTTATTAATATTACTACTAGAAATGGTTAAAATATAGTAATTAATGCTTATTCGTGCTACCTTCCTTTTCTCATAAAATTAATTTATGTGATTGAATGAATTAAGCAAATACAGATGACCTTAATTTATTTGTTTATTAAAGCCAATTAAATCAATTCATTCCACCTACAGTATATGGCAACCCTAAACTTCAAAATTTACTGGATGAGATTGCTACCACATCACTTTAGCAGCTTGTCCCTTTGGGACTCACAACAGTCACTCAAGCCGAAATCGTAGCTGCTTGTTGATACAATTCAATTATCTTTTGAAGTTTGTAATGAGAACTCTTCTACATCTGTTTAATATCCTTAAAACCATGAGTATCACAAGGATTTAAAATAAATAAAAATAAATCAAATCAATCAACCAATCCAATTTTGATCTGGGTTTATCCCCGTAAATGGGAGATAAACCAGTGCCATCTGGAGATGGCAATCTCTATCTCGCTCGATTCATGGCATCCTCCTTCCCCAAATCAACACTCTTGCTCTCCTTCTCCACTTCCGCCTTCCACGTCTTCTTTGGTCATCCTCACTTCCTCTTGCCCTTCACTTCAAACTCCAACGCTTTTCTCAAAACAGGCCCATCATCCCTCCTACACATACCCGTACCATCTCACTTCATTTGCCTTTGCCATCTGAACCACTGTTTCCTTCAATCCCAACATCTCCATTAGGTCCCCCGTCCTCTTTTTCTCCATCAACTTTTGCACCACACATTGCTCCCAGTTGCTCTCTCGGTCGTTTTCAAAATTGCCATTTCGTTTTCCCTCAAACACCAGGTCTCACTCCCACATAACATTGTGGATCTTACACAAGTTCTGCAATAAATCATTCCTTCTGTGTTAAGCGAGAACCTTTTTGATTTCAGCAACTCTCTGTTTTCCTTGAACTTTATAGACCCTATCCCCCAAATAACAGAAACCTCTCACTGTTTCCACCTCTTCACACAACTCCTCCACCGGTTCTACTAATCCATCAGCTTGCTTCTTGGATCTTCCACACACAAAATCTCTTTCCAACTTTGGGATCACCCTTTTTACTTTTGCACATCGTCCATGGATCCATTTCCCACATTTCACACACAACACTGAATTTGCCATAATTACTCTCTTCCCACAAATACCACATGATGATTTTGATTTTACAAACATGTTGATTGTTAAATATTCCTAAGAAGACAAAAAAATAATACAATAGCAGTTCCTTAGAGGACTTAATTCCATTGTTCAGTTTTGGTTTCAAGGTCTTTATGGTGTTCGTGCATTACAATAATATGCTTTTTGTTGTTTTGTAAAGCATCTGGTTGGCACAACAGATTTAATGTGAACTTATACTCTTCACAGTTGTTTAGGTGTTGGATGGTAGATTCTGTAACATTGAATTGAGTGTTCATCAAGATGCATAACTAAGCATCTAATTATCTATTTTACCCACTTGTGAATCAATGCAACCAGAGCACATAAATTGATAGACAACATGAGATTTAGCTTGTCAGGCTTAGGATCTTTGTTACCACGATAATTGAGGATCTTTCTTGTATTATAAATAACTTTGAACTTGATGTTTTATTTAACAAAACTTACTTTCTTAAGCTGTCAGCAGGTTACGGATTTTATCATTTGTATTGCAGGAATTTAGCTGATATTGACAGAGATGGTAAAATGACAATGCAAGAATTCTCCATTGCAATGCATTTGATTCAGTGCAAAATGAAAGGAATACAGCTACCAATGACATTACCAAATAGCCTAAAGATGTCATCAATGCCTAGTACTTTTGTAGTGTCACAGTCAAGTAATAGCAAATCTGCTGGTAATTACAGTAACTCGTTTGGACAAACTAGCAATGCTCCTGTTGCAAATGGATTCACCTCAGTGTCAAGATCAGGACCATCTGGTATCTCATGGTCTGGAATTGGTCAGTCGGCAAGTACTCCTGCTATGAGTACAGGTTTTGGCTCAAATTTCACAAGTATGGGACCTGCAACAAGTAACTCATTTACTGGAACAAAAGCAGGGTTTAATTCTAATGCCTTTAGTGATCTGGGACAAACTGGTTTTGGCCTGAGTGGTACAGGAATTCAGCACTCGCAGTCGCAACAGAATTCTTATACAATAACAGCACAAGCTCGTTTAAAGTATAATCAGATGTTCAAATCCTTTGATCATCAACATGCAGGTTTTCTTTTAGGTAAGTTTGCATTTGATGTAATATATTATTATTTAATAATTCTTTGGGGTTGATAGCTACAATTTAGTGAACAGTTTTATAGTGACTAAACTAAATTATACAGGCTCAGAATACCAGATATTTTGTCAATATTGGCATTGCATAATTCAATCTGCATTTTAGGTTTTGAAAATAATGATCTTGTAACCAGAGAGCAATAATAATAATATTGCGTGTACACATTTTTTCAATAATTGCTGTGCAGCGAGTGAAGTAGCAGTTCATATTGTGTATGAAAATTCTCGATTTTGTAACAGAATGCAGTGCAAATAAGTTGACCATGATGCACTGCAAATCAGTTGACCAGAATGCACCACTTCCCAACACGGGGAGCGCATTCAGATGGGAAGTGTTTGTTGAAGGATGTTATAGATTGTAAATTAGTTGTAAATTGTAAATTTAGTCGTAGATTGTAAATTTAATTAATTGTCAAATGATTTAACTGACAGCTGTTCAGCATTTTATGTATTGTGTTTAAAAGTTCATAATAATATATATTCCTTACCAATATAGTTATGGAAAATAATCTGTTTTCTATAGTGCTCAATAAATGCATTATTGCCACATCTTCAATCTTGCAAATAAAAACATCTTCTTGCCATAAATTATTTCGCTTGCATTACCATCCTGCAAAATATACCTACATTTGTACACCAGCCAGTGTTAAACTGTAACACTGATAAGCCCAGCAGTATGTATCTGTAAATATCCTAGTATTAAAAACTAAAGAAGTCAAAAAAAGAACATGAGAAGTAATGGTTTTAAAAAACATTCATTTTGTGTTGTTATTTTTTGTATACAGTACAATTTTCTGTATAACTTTCCACCTCTAAGCTACTTAAACTTTATGATTAGAAAAAGATAAAAGTATGCCAGTATTTTACTGAAGAGAATTGTGGGAGTTTAGTAAACTACACACACATTTATACTAGTGCTCTTTTCTGCTGTTGTTTCCCTTGCTGCTTAACATTCTAAGTGGGCTCAAAATTCCATTTGTTTAAGTGGTAATTATTTTTTAGAAGTACATGTATTTTAGCAAGTAATTTAAACCACTCAAATGTAAAATCAGTAGATAAGTAGTTGATGTTTTAATGTTAAGTTTGGATTTTATCTGAGCTCTTTAAACTACTTTATACATAATAAAGTGGTATCAGTTGTTTCAGAGAGGGGGGGAGGGGTGGAGGAGGTTCAGTACCATGTTTATTAGAAGTAGAGATTGGGCCACATGAACTAATCTTTCCTTGAATGCTTTACCTAGTACTAGTTTCTTTTAAAAAATGCTTCCGTATCAGAGAAAAAATATTAATTACTGTAAGAGATGGGTTTGTTTGTTATTGTGAGAACCGAGCTACAGTACATTAATGTTCATCTAGGTGCTTTTTAGGTGGCAAAAACTTTGTTTGATAATGACTTGTTACTAAAAATAAATTTTTGACAAGTGATTGTTCATTGGTGCATATGTTAACCTAAAATCATCAGAGCATTATGGATATACAATTTGTAAAAGACTGTTTTATTTATCTGTATAAATACTTTATTTAATGTGAATTGCAAAGGAAGTGGTTGCCCATTATTCCTAGCCAGAGGCTAATGTTTAATCGCTCGACAGCTCAGATCTTGGAGGAAAATTGGAGTACCAGAGAAAAACCCTTGAAGTCAGATTGAGACTGACAAATCTCAGCCCACAAGTGGAACTTGGGAATCAATCCCAGGTAGTAGAGGTGGAAAGTGCAACTGATGGCCACTATGTCAACCTGACTCAACAATCTGAACTCATGCAGTCTAAATGTTGGGCAAAATATTAGGAATATTGGACTTCAGTTCATCCAATAATTGGGCGGGTATGTTTGGCGCAGTTAGTAAGATCTCTGCCTTTCGACCACAAGGTCCCCAGTTCGATCCCCGGCTCTGCCGAGATTTGAATATTTTTGTGACCTTCTTTCTCGCCTAAGCTTAATCAGCTTTTCATCCTTCCGGGGTAGGTAAATGAGTATCAGCATCTGGTGGGAGCTAACCTGCGATGGATTAGTGTCCCGTCCAGGGGGAGTCAAAGACTCTCATCTGCTTAACACTATAGAAACCGGAGATAAGCGCCAGCTCTATGGGCCACTTGGCTCGTAAAGGATTTAGCTTAGCTTAGCTTCAACTAACTTATTGTGCATGCTCATGCACCGCTGTACTGATTGGCAAAACACAACACATGGTAATACAAACTCAGTCTCAATAATTAATGGTTAAATTTGAACCTGAATAAAGTATTGAGATAGGGGTTTTAATTACTGTACAATAGGAATTTTAATACGATGCTCTTGGATATGTTCTTGAGTTTGAAGCTGAGTATTTAATTGTAGGTGAGCATGCAAGGAGCATTCTTATACAGTCAGGCTTACCACAGCAAATTCTTGCACAAATTTGGTGAGTGTTGTAACGTAATATCATCATTTTTATGTTATTGTCTTAAGTCAAAAACAGGGTATCAGGGACAGTTTTGTAGTCGAATCTGCACGTTTACTTTAAGAATTTATATTTTATGTAAGTTTAAGTTTAAGTTTAAGAGAGGAAACAACTATAAACTTTGATTTGTTCAATTTACTTAATTTCATTTATTTGTAAAGATTTCTGTACTATTTATTGTTTTATAATTGATTATATTATCATGACAATACATTTTACAGTTATAATGTACAACTCTTAGATCTACTACACTGTAATTGACAGAAGTTTCATAATTTGCATCAGTTGCCATATCGATCCTCACACAATAATTCAACTTTGCTTGCTAATCCTAATTGTATATTCAGTTTAGAAGTATTAAATCTGAAGTTATAAATGTAAATCATCACAAGAAGAAGTAATATGATGTTGACTGTTTGACTGCATTTATTATGATACTCCTTTTCAGACCAATCTGTATGTTTTATTTACTTCCTATGTGAATGACCAAGGAATTGTCAGTTTTAAGTTGACTTCAGAGTTATTTTTTGTAAAAGGCCTTTTCATTGACTGGGTAATCCACATCTGTTGATCCTGCACCACATGCTCCTCCTTCCTGCTGGCTGTCGCCCTCCAACTCTCACTTTTCTCACCTAACGCAACACACACCCTTCTGCCCTTGCCATATGTCCAATGCCTCAATTTAACACTCCGCACATCTCTGCCACCTCACTGCTAGAGCTCCTGTCCTGCCATCTCACTCCTGCCATGTATCTCAGCATCCTGTGATCACATCTGAGTAGAACATCCATCAGTCTGCTTGTCAGTGCCCATGTTTCTACTCCATACAGTAGAGCAGATCTCACATAAGCTTCATACAGTATACCCTTCCTCTAGTTCTCAGTCTATGTCGCACTTCACCAATAAACTGGCTATTTCTTGCCATCTTCTCTCTACAGCTGTTACTCTTGCTGGCACTGCTCTCTACACTCCTGCATCACAGTCCAGCACATCCTTCAAGTAGCAAAACTCTTCTACTTCCTCCAACATGCCTCTGTTTACTACCAACATAGGACCCTTG
Organism: Zoanthus solanderi; assembly: GCA_024336925.2. Classification (NCBI taxonomy): domain Eukaryota; kingdom Metazoa; phylum Cnidaria; class Anthozoa; order Zoantharia; family Zoanthidae; genus Zoanthus; species Zoanthus solanderi. Next base: position 10,963 of record JANCMA020676273.1, on the reverse strand, counting down.
TTGTCTTCATTGCGATCACCACCCTCCCCCTCCAGTCTCGCACATCTTGGACATAAAAAGTTCTGCACTCCTCAGAGATTTCTCAGACCCAAGCATCGTTTGTGACACCATTTATTACAGTCAGTACACAAGACAGAGTTTGCTCCCACCTTTCTCGCACAACATCTACATGGCCATCTTCCTCACTGAATCCTCTCTCTAGCCTTATTTCCATTCACCATTGATTCTTTTGTCTTTTCCGTATTTATTTTCAGTCCCCTCTGCCCCATCCCTTCTTTCCACCTGTTAAACTTATCAGTCACTTCTTCCTTTGATTTTGCTGTCAATACCAAGTCATCAACATAAAGCAGCTCCCACTGGTCATCTCTTCTTGTCAACTTAGTGGCATCCATTACTGTGATAAAGAGTAGTGGGCTAAGAGCTGATCCCTGGTGTACTCCCACTCTTATGTCAAAGGCTTCTGATGTTCCTGCTACTGTTTTCACCCTTAATCTTGATTCCGCATACAGAGACATGACTGCAGTTACAAGCCTTTCTGGCACTTTTTGTCTCTTTTACTTATAAAATGAAATTAAAAGAATTTTAATTTTAATCAGGAACTTGTCGGATGTTGACAAGGATGGAAAATTAAACATAGAAGAGTTTGCCATAGCTATGCATTTAGTGGATATGGCTAAGAGTGGAAAACCCTTACCTCAAGTCTTACCACAAGAACTGCTGCCACCATCTATGCAAGGTCAGATTCAGTCAGAATGCAATACCAGTGTGGGTAGTTCGGAGGGCCGTGAGAGATCTGGTAGTACTCGCTCTCGTTCAGGCAGTTCTTCAGATGCAGTTTGTAAGTATATATTATGTATATAGTATAACAGTCTTCTAATGGAAATTATACGAATGACGACGATGTATATCTATTGTAATTAATAATTGTTACCCAATTTAGAACTTTGGCTGTCAGTGAGAATTGTAATGTGTTTAATAGTGTAGACTAAAACATTCATTTTTTGTTGGATATTTTTGTCATACAGTAGTAATTAATTTTTATATATACCCCCTTATTTTTTTGAAATCTGAAATGAGATTTTTTATCAAAGTTTGTTAGCCCAAAATCCAGAGATTGATCACCTAATCAATGATGGAAACTATGTGACTGTGCAATTGTTGGCTCTGTCAAGTTGAGTTACCTGAAATAATTATTTCCTTTTTGTCAGTGGTGCAAATGACTGCCATTTGTATGTTTGATTGCCCTGTCAAATTTATTGTGTTTTTTGTCTCTACTATATGAAACAAAGCCTTGTGTATCATTTTGACATTGGGTTGACCTATTATTAACCTATTCACTGGAAAATATGGGAATTGAAAAAAGAAGCAACACATATGTAAAACTATTAGGAGAGGATATAAACCTACCATTTAAGTGAGAATATCTTGTGAAAATGACTTAGAAAATAACATATAACAACTCGAACCAATGGTATTACAACACTCACATTGGTTATTTTTGGAACGTGGCTGGTTGAACAAGAATCAAGATTTGTGACAAATGGAAATTTCTCCATTGAGACAGAAGTGCCTTTTTGCACTGCTGTCGAACTTAAAGACATCACACTGAAATTCTGAAATTTTTGGCTGGCTGCATTTCACTTTGAAAATATTTTTCAATGCCACTTCAATGTACTTGGATTAAATTGCTGTACACAAGACCACTAACAAACCTTGCGAAACTATGTTATTTTATTTGCATGTAGGTGCTGCTGTCATGTACGCTGTAGGTAGTAATATTTGAAGTTTTGCTAGATTTGCTCTATTTTATTTGTAATTTGCTATTTGATTGCAAGTAATGACTTCCTTTCGAAGGTGTGGAATACATTTAACAATGAATTCACATATTGAAGAGTACTGTTAGTTTGATTTTGAGATTGAAAGTAATGTATTTCCTGTAACGTTTGAAAAAGAAATTCAGTGATTATAGTTTTAGGTGTGCATATAATCAAGCACCTTAAACAGTCGGAGTGAGTGGCAAGATATGTGTGTGCAATTGCTTGCCCATCATTGATTGGCCGGTTTGAGGAACATTTTTTATTAAAGATGAAGCTAACAAACTTGTGGTCAAAACCAAATATTACTTATGTGAAGCTGATTTCATGATAGCCTGAAATGTGTGATGTTTTCTTGGATCCATTCCACATACTGTTTTATCAAATTTATTTTTACCTGTTTCTTTGAAATTGTTTACAGAAGTACAAAAGTTTTGTCTGCTAAAATCATGCTTTCTGTCATAGTTACTTTTGAAGATAAAAGAAAAGAGAATTTTGAAAAGGGAAGATTAGAACTGGAAAGAAGAAGACAAGATCTGCGAGATAAGATGATAAAGGAAAAGGAAGAAAGAGAAAGGAAAGAACGAGAGGAAGAAGAAAGGAAACAAAGAGCAAAATTGGAAGCTGAGCAAAAGAGGCAAGCAGAGTTGGAGAAACAGCGGCAGCAGCAGTTAGAAATGGAACGTGAACAGGAGGCATTGAGAAAGAAAATGATACAACAAAGACTGGTATGTTAGAAGTATTAGAAGTCTTTTAGTTATTTGAAGTTACTTATTCTAGGCATTGACTACAATGTATTGCACGAATTGATTTAATTCTGTAGAAAAAATAACATAACTGTTCAATAAATGTGTTCTTTACTCTTGAAAGCTGAAAAAAGCCAAAACAGCTGTCCTTTCAACGCCTATTGTGGTCAACTTTGGCCAGTTATTTTGTGTTTTGGCCTACAAAAATGTTTGAAAAATGTATTTATCTAACACGTTAGGGCTGGTTAAAATCCCAGATGAGTATTAAGCATTTTATACAGTATGTTGTTCAACCCATTTTTAAGCTTGTTAAGCATGCAAATCAGGCAGTATGCTTCATTTTGATGTGATCCAGAGCTGCTACTGACTGCTTTCTGATTTCAGTCAGGTTAATAGAATGACACCACAACCTAGCCACCTGCAAAACCAATCCCTTTACTCAGTCTAGCAGTGAAATCTTCAATCTTATAGAGGTAATGGTTCTGGATAACTTGAAGCACGATCTATGTGCTCAGTGTAAAAAAGGGGAAAAACATCTGAACACCTTTGTGAAAGAACGTATCTAGAAGTTTAGTACCTGTGGTCAGTGATGAAGAAATGCAAACTACTGACATGGAAATCCACTGGAAAGCGAACAAAAGTGAAAGTGAATGACACAACAATGGAGCTACAAAAAGGTCAGAGTCTGTTTGCTAGAATGATGGTGGTCTGCCAGGTTCACCTAGAAATCAACATAGCAGAGGTTATAGGCAAATATGAGCTCACAGTAGTTCCCAGGATGCTTTTTTCCACAGATGATACAATGTTGCATTGCCTCCAGAAAAGTGCTTTTGATGTCCCTGATTGAAGAGGAGACACCTGTGAACACAGCTAATAATTAAACAACATCACTGATCATGCGAAAGAAAGTGGACATTGTTGATGGTATGACAGAGCTGCTCAATAAACCAAGCACTTTTAATTTCTGTACAGAACTGCCCAGCACTTTATGCACACTATTTTTGACAAGCACTTGAACTGTAATGAATTGCACCTGCGGTTTGGTCAATGAAGAAGTTTGCCACTTATGCGAGAAGAGAAAGCTTAGAGCAACCCGCTTTGTTCAGATTTAGCGACAGCATACACATCTCTATGGTACCACTGAAGTGCTTGTTGTCTCAAGTATCTTGCTGCAAAGTCTATCCTTAGGGTGAAACGAAGACACATGAGTCTAGTCGATGGTCAGTTGATTGCAAGCAAGGTAGCACAAAGAGAAGTGAGTCATCTTCCAAGATCCCAGGAAGAAGCTGACACAAAACTCAAACAGAGTACAGAAATCAATTTTTTCTCTCCAGATAGATGTATTTGTCATCTTGTCAAGAAGGTATCCTGAACTCTGCAGAGACATTCAGACAGTCACCGGAAAGGAGAGCAGCATAGACAAATTAATTACAGCCCATTCCGCAAACTCTTAGCTATTCTAAGCTTCCAGTGCAGATACAATAAAAGAATAAAGGAATAAAATACTTAATGATAACTCCCCTAAAGGGGCTTTTCAGTATCATATTAAAATCCCCTTCCCCTCTCTCCCTGTTAAGAATCCCAACTGGTAGGAGGCAAACCAGTTGGCTATTTACAAAGCGTGGTGAATTTGCCCACACCGAGGACAAATCTATTCAGTAGTCCGAGTTGGGGATTTGAACTCCGGTCTTCCGTATTCAAACCCCCAGCTCTGACCACTGAGCCACACTGCCTTCCGAATAACTGGCAGTTTAGCCAATGAAGGGGAAACTTAGCTGCTGGAAGATCTTTATAGATGCTGATGAAGTGACCTTCAATACACTTGCTGAACTTGAAAAAAGAGAGCAACCATCAATAGGCACAATGGCTGTTTTCCTCCAAGAGAGCTATCACAACAGTCAAAAAGCTAAGTTGATCACATTTTCGGAAGAAGCAATCGCAGTCTGAGAAACTACCCTCTGTGCAAGCAGCTGTGAAAGAGGCCATCATGCAGGCAAACTGCCAAACACTGGTATGGAACGTCAACGTTGTTCCCCGTAGCAAGTGTATGGCTGGAAGCTAAAAGATGGCCAGTGGATGCCAGTGATGACTTCTTTAGCTCCTCTACTGCAAGACAAGTCACTTTGATGCATTTTTGTTCATTTGGTGTAGAGTCACAGCTGATTTATTCAAGAGTCTCGTTTCCATGAAAGGATTTTCATGTGACCAGCACAGAGTATGTAGTATAGAGTGTTAACATGAGGTATTTGTTTGACTTAACGAATTTTGTGTGTATTCTGTAAACTTGGTGAAATTTTTGTTGAAACGTCGTACAGCTATAATGGTTTTTACTTTAAAAGACCACTTTACATGTTTATGCTAGTGGTTTGCTTCCAGCCTGAAAGTCCCATGGGACTTATTTATTCGACATAATTTTATGCTGCTGGACTATTAAACAATCCATATGAACAAGTTGTGTATTGTATTTAGAGTAAGAAATATATGTCTACGTGCAGTTAGGAGGTGGCTACAGGTGGCCATTATTGTGTACAGTTTGTGATTGACAAGGATATTTTTAGCCAACCGTAAGCTGTAAGTTTACACTTTATATTGTACAACATTCTACTGTTTCACGTTCAATCTCAATAACTAAGTGTTTCCATACTGTAGCAAGCTCAGCTTGAAGCAGAACGACAACGTCAGTTAGAATGGGAGAAAAGGAAAAAAGAAGAACTGTTGAACCAGAAAGGATTAGAACAAGACATTGTCAACAATCTAAAGGCCAGGGTAACTAAGCTTTCAGAAGAGCTGGACACAGTGGTAAGGTTTCAATTGTATTTTTTGCATTTATTAACTTATAGCATAATATATTTATTATCTTGTTTGTAAAAGGTTTGTTTAGCTTGCTAGTTAGTGATGCAAAGCATGAACCCCCATGACAGTTCGGTGTAAGCTACTCAGTAATAAAGTGATGTCTGTTCTGTATTGTTATTTTCCATTCCGGAATTGCACAGGGAACTGGGGCAAGTTTCAAATTTTAACCAATTGATAAATTAACACCACCGTATGAAAGATCACGTTCAAAGTTGTCGTTTGACCAAGTTTGATGCCTTTGGGGTAAACAGACACGAAGTTATATACCTTGAAACATGGTTCAAAATTCATACAAATGTCTATAATCTTGAGGCAGCGTCCCCAAAAACCATATAAATTCTTAAAAATTTAATGTGTTATCAGTTTTGTGACAACTGTAAAATCTTGTCATTCGGTCACCATCTGAAAGAAGTTGAGATGAAAATCACGTATGCTTGCCCATTTTAAAGAGTATCACAAAAATCAGAAAAAAATAAAAGCTTATATGGTTTTGGGGGATGCTGTCTCAACATTACAGACGTTTGTATGAATTTTGAACCATGTTTCAAGCTCTATAACTTGGTCTCTGTTTATCTTAAAAGCATCAAACTTGGTCAAATGACAACTCTGAACGTGATCTTTCATTCGGGGTGTCAATTTATTGATTGGTTAAAATTTGAAACTCGCGCCAGTGCCCTGTTAAATTCTGGAAAGGCCAGTTGTATGAAATCTGTTAGAACAAATAATCTCAAAATTCTGATACTAAAATTGATTTTATTCTTATTGAAATATATTTACTAATAAACAGAGTGGCAGCAGATCGGAGGCTCAAAAGAATTCTGACCTAGAAAGGCAGAATTTTATGCAGTGCCAGAGTGCTTTGTCATTAGTGAACCAGAGCAGAGAAATGCGGTTTGCTGAGATCAGTAGAGTACAGTGTGATATCAAGGTAATATAAATTATATTGTTTTTTTTAAAAATAATCAAGTTCTTAAGCAATATTGTAATATTAAAAGGCATTACTTTGTAAGTAATACCACTTCGAAAGCCAAGAAGATTTTGGGTTTGGACCGGTCGAACAAGTGCTTGGTGGAGGAGTTTTGTTTCACAGATTGTTGTACAAGGAGAATGCAAACAAAACTTTGGGATGTCACATACACAATGCAGCATTTTTAGTGTTTTAGTGTGGACAGTGAAAACGGTATGAAAACGGTAGTGTGGATGCAGATCAATCAATGCGTTTTCGATGGCACCAAAAATGAAGCCAAATAAAAATGCATTAGTGTGGAAAAGGTCCATGTTGAATACCACATTTGAGTTTCTTGTGGATCATTCTTGTATGAGATAGTGTTTCCAGTGTTTACATTACATTTTTACTTTGCTAATCTTGTAGGAACATCAACAGCGACTTGAGGTGCTGGCAAGAGAAAGGGAGAGGTTGTCTCTTGAACGAGATAAAAATGAGAATAGTAGTATATGTAAGTTAATAATTATATTATTTTATCGAGTTTACATTTCACATTTTCTACTCGGCTTAAAAATGGGTTCTCTTAAACCTCATTGCATGGATAATTGAATAGTATATTATCATAAAATCAGTTGTGTCTTATCTCTAGCTATGATTTGTAATGATTTTTTTTTCGTGATTTCCATTTATCATCAACAGGGTTTTTTTACTTCTTTGAGTGTTGCTTGTATGTTTCCTCCACATGAGTTGTGCCATTTGGTGCAAGTATCTCATCGTTATGATAGAAGCAGCACTGTAAATATCTTAGTTTCACTTAAACTTCAAGCTACCCGTCTCAACTAGCACTAATGCTACCTGCGGGCTAGCTTAATTGTAATTAATTTTTTTAAATTTAAAATAGAAAATGATGATGATGATGATGATGATGATGATGATGATGAAGTTGTGTGCCATAAAGTATTTCAAAAAGGTGACTTCATTCCACGCCCTGACACTCATATTTCATAAATATTTTATTGGGCCTTTCCTTCTTATATCCTTTATGCACTTCATCCTATACATGCCGTAGGGTATAATCTAAGAACGATAATAAACAGGAACGGAGCCAAAGTGTCGCTGTGTAGTACTCCTGACAATGATAAATGTCATTGATTAATAAACGTCATTGATTTATAGATTACTCAGGAACTTTGGAATATCTTCCATGGTGCTGGGTTTTGGAGAAGGGCTACCAAGCAAGGCTTTAAGGAGAGTTGAGAACCATTTATTAACTTTGTCCTCCAGGTGCGGGCCAGAGATCTGACCACTTTTTTACTGTTTGGGGCCACTAACCTTGTTGAAAATCTTCCATGCCTCAATGTACTTCCCACAAAAGTGAGCTCGTTCCGCTTTCCCAAGTTTTGCTATGTGTTCGTCTGCTATTAAGGCATACAAGGATTCTCTAACCTCGTCCTCTACTGGAATATCTTTGGTATTAGTGGGTGGGATTGTGATACACATCCATTTCTAAGAAGTGAAAGCGGTTACAAACCTGACTACTGTTCTGGGCTTGAGGCAAATAATTTCCAGTGAGGCCTCTTTGAGCTCTTCTTTAGGGTACCCAGGCTGAGACGGACCTTCACACCTAGAGGCTTGGCTAGAACGGCATTCATGACGCTGTTATGCCACTTCATACGGAATGTTATCTAGTCCAACTCTTACCAGGTCTTCTGGAAACAGGTATGGTTGCAAGCAAGTTGTTTTCTACCAGCATTTCTGTGAGGTATTGCACATTTCTGTTAGTTGAGTTATGGAAGGTCCTCCCTCCCAGCCTTGCATTGACGTTGCCTAGTACCACTAAGAAGTTGTAGACCGGAGTGGTGCAAATTGCTGCCCAAAGAGTGTCATAAAACTCTGTGATATGGTTCTTGTCAGCTACATTTGTAGGAGAGTAGGCTACTGTAACATTTAATATTGGGTTGCCAGAGAATACAGCACTTGTGACATCACAGAGGGCTTCCTTAGCTACATTAGAAAGGAGAAGACCAATCCCATCGACAGACGAGGCTATCAGATGGTATTCGTCGACTCTATGGAACTCAATAAATGCTTGATGGACTATGGGATGCTCCTGGATTCTTAAGATTCTGTTGTTGAAGGAGCTAAAGTTCCTTCGCTGTGGAATTAGATTTATTAGCACTTACACTGTAGCCATTAACGATGTCCTTCTACAACACAAAAGTGCCTTGGAGCTGGCACTAGCATCAGGTAGGCCCCTTCTGAGTGGTTTTGAGAATGCATCATCACATGTTTTACCAATAGGAAGATTCGTGCCGACTGGAAGTATAGGATTTGTATAATCTGAATTCATCAGGGAGCGTATACATAACAATATGATGGTGTAAACATATTGCAGTGGGGTCGCAGTTCCTCACACTGACTGACTAAAAATGTGTTGGGTTATTTTTTTCTGGGTGTGGTTCCCTAGCTAGATTCGCTGCATTCTGCAAGACCAGGGATGGCGCTGGGGAGCCACAACAGACAGTTTTCATCATGTGAGAGGTGGGATGGACCAACCCCTTGCTGGTGATGAATTGGGTATAGGTATGTTGTGTATCACATGGTCCACCAAATGGGGAGAGTAGTCTAGGACGCCAGGTTGTTGTAGGGTAGCTAGAAAGGTACTACTCCTCCACAGATCCTTGGCCCCAAGGATCGAGCTTTCAAGAAACAAAATTGCATTGTAGATGAATCTGTGCATCAAAAAAATATTTCCACTTTATAAAAGTACTAGCGCTTTTAGAACCTTCTCCAGACGTTCCTGTATTCTTTCTAACGCAGGCTGCTAAAATTTAGCATGATGATTGTACAACAGATTTTTCCTAAAATATTTTTAAAAACAAACTTTCATATTTATGTTTTCCATCTCCATTTAGCTGAAGCCCATGGCAATGCTTTAGCTAGTCTGCAAGACACACGTGGTAACATTATGAGGCTTCAGTTAGCTCAACAGTCAATGGAGGGAGATTTGGCTGAGAAATTGAAAAATGTTGACAGTCTAAATAATCAGATGAAGGTAAATTTTTATTGTTGTTATTTATGTATTTATTTTTTGAATTTCAGAAGTAAACATTGTTGTACTAGTAGTGGTATTGTTCAATTTAGTGCTGTAAATTGAGTGTTATATGTTATACAGATAATAGTGAACTTGTACCACAAACTTAAATTCTCATATTTTTCACATGAAGATATGAAAAAGTTATGTATCAAATGTCCTAAATGTACGCCCAATCTAACAGTTTTGTGTCGCTTGTTTCTGCAAAATATGCTGGCTCCTTGGGTTTTTGTAGACGTTTCAGACAACGATTTTGTTAAAACCTTTGAAAGAAAATAAGAACTTTTGTCTGTAGGTTCATCCAGTTTGAAAGTTTTTTAACATTTTATGCACATTCTGGTAACGAATATTGATTGATATGTTTGCATTGAAATAAAACTAAATTTCATCTTATGTTTCTATTTTAGTTTGCCTCAATTTGACCATAATGTAATAAAAAAACATTATTATATGAAATGTAGTGGTATAATATAGTGGTAGCAAAATGATAAAAATGATATCCCCACTCTTCCCAGTGGCGATACCATTTTTATCAACACATGTGTGATATCAGTTTTGAACCAATCAGCTTTTAGCATTTTCGCGCGGTTTTCAATGGTCCTCGCGCGCGGTGCTTTCAGTCGTTTGTTGTTTTTGACCCGAGCAAAAAATTTTAAGAAGCTGTTCATACCTATAGTTAACGTTGTAAAATTAAAAAAACAAACACAGAAATGCCTTCCAGATTCGTGGATGTTACTAATAGAGAGCTAACACAGTTTTTAGAAAAAACATTAAAGGTTTATGAATAATTATTACAGTCTTGTTCATTGTTTCAGCAAGTTTAGTAGCCATTATTTACCTTAATTTTTTTGAAGACAGGAACAGTAAATACTTACTCTTATAATTTTTGCTTTTTATTTAATATCGCTTAATATCTGAAGATTTTATATAATAAAAAGAAAATTACATGGCCGCTTGGAGATATGGATCTAATCTTCTTGTGTTGAAAACATCAACAATCGAATTTAAAATCCGTATTTCCGCACAGCTATGTAATATCCTTTATTTACATGTTTTCTTGAAGATATGAATTTTATTATCTGGTTTTAAAAACAACATTTTCCTCACTTGCTGCACTCGCTTGTAAAATATTATTTTCACCACTCGAATATATCTTCCTGCCACCTTGTATTAGCCTCTATTTACTTTTTATTGTCATTGGTAGTACTGTAGTAGTTTTACTTTGTTATTAATAATTATTCTTTTCCTTATAATTATTATCGCTGGGTTTGAACAGTATTATTTAAGTCCTTTTGATAAAACACGTTAGTTGTTATGAGTTATACTTTGGAGAAAACACAGAAGATAGTTCATTACTTAACAACACAAGTTCTATGGGTTAATGAAGTTGGAAAACATTGTAATGATTATACTTAGACTGAAATATATTGCTACAGTAGGTTACAGTAGTTCCAATACAGGTACTGTGTCTTACAATGATATAAAAGTTATAAAACGCAAAAGTTTAAAA
>JANCMA020676169.1:0-18192 GCA_024336925.2 Zoanthus solanderi | reverse complement strand
TTAAATTTTCTTAAAAATCCGGACCCCTTTTTTTATTCCGACCACGACCTCCCCTCCCCCCCCCCCTTCCTCTTCCCGTTTATTAGGCACCTAAGAGTACCTCGCGCAACATGCTCATGAGTTTTGGTACTTTTCTATAGCCTGTGCACAGGCCCTCTCCTCCTCTCATTTCCTTTCCGGGGTTTCTAGCCACTAAAGGTATAGATACACCTTGAAACTTGATTCGGTCCAATCTCAATTAATAACAGCCTGTTTGACCAATCTCGTCACATACCACAGCTTCCGGCAGAGTGTAATAAACACGACTTTATTTATAGGTGTAAAGTCTTCTAGCTGGCCAAAGGCCTACTAATTGGGGACACCATCTTTACCACTCTAAGGTGGATAGAGATCTTTCACATGACAGACACACACACATAAACACAGATATATCTCCGAGGGCCTATGGTTTAACGTCATTATCCAAGAAGAGGCGAAAGTATAACAACTTGCAGATGTTAAACCAAAGGCAGCACCTTCTCCTCAATTTTTAGACCCTGAGTGTTGGTCCGGCCTGGAATCAAACCCGTGCCTCCCGCACAATAGACTGGCACCTTACCAACTAGGCTAACCAGACGGCAGTTAGCATTCTGAAAGTACTAGTGAAATGGCTTTATTATTTAAGCAGCTTATCACTTCTAGAGTTCAAAGAAGGATTGTAGGGGTGGGAGTGTTTATCATTCCACCTTACTATTAAACGAGACCTCGTCTTCTTCCCCTCTTTTATGGTCATGTATCATTAATCTCGATTAAAATTTGTTTAATAGTAAACTGAACTTAGCTTTGAGGAACTCGTAAACTGTGACGATAAACGTTCATCATCATCTTTGTGAAATAAAACTAACAATGCCGTTGGTTATGTTTATATTTAGCTGATATAGCTAAAGGTCTGAAGACAAATTGGACAACCTCACTTGTCACACGTTTAAGCTGTATGAACGAGTGCCTTAAGTGTGTTGGTGAGAGCCATATATTTCTGTATAACACAGAGCAAGAGCCGATCTGTACTTCAGAACAACAGTGGATCACGTACGTCCAAAGTGAAAATTACCCAGTTACTCCTGACAGAAACACTACGGGGAGACCGCTGTCATATTCTCATGTTAGAACCAGAAGAGAAGAAACTTTAGGAGTGGATATCGAATCTGTAAGTAGCAATAATCCGCCATTCTTAAAAGAACAAGAAACTTATACTTTGGATGGAGAAAAAGCTTCTTTCGTATCCCGCGACAACTCCGAAGAAGGCTCGTCATTGGACGCAATTCTTGCTACTGAAGGATGGACATTACTGGACCTCAAGTCAGGTTAATTGTTTGTATGTTTACATCAACTTAGGTACAGCTGTCAAATCATTCATTCCTTCACTCCCCCATTCATCATTAATTGATTCATCTAACCTTAACCAGTCCGTTCGTCAATCCAACCATCTTCCCAGACATGCACATATTTATGATATCCAGTCCATTTATCTAAAGCACATCTGTCGTTTTCTCATCATTATTCAGTTTTTCATCCTTCAATCAATCTATCTATCTACTCATCCATCTATTCATTTATCCATTCATCTTCCCTGAACTGTCAATACGTTTCAGACTAAGAATCATCTATCCGGCTTCTGCATTTCGTCCGCTCGTAAAACATGCTTAACAAAACGCAATAACATTATTTTATGTGTTAAAATCTATTTTTTAAAAATATTAAATGTCGTTTCGTGTTTATCCTTAGAGCAAACAGCTGAAAACTGGGGACAGCAGTGCAAAGTAAAGAAACCGCTGAGAAACTTTATTGAAACTGAAAAATATTTATGCTGTTGTTGTACTATTCTTTAACAACTGAAGCGTGGAGCTAAAGTTTTCCGCTATAAATAACATAAGAAAAAATGACTTTATTCTCATAAGGAAAAAATATTAAGATTTTCTATGTTAGAGTGCCGAATAAATGAGACTTGTGTAGAAGCTTTAAATTTGGAATAATCACGCATGATACATGGACAAACTGACTTCGTTCATAACATGTTGCAATCGTGTTTTGTGTTTAAGCTTAATCCAAGATTAATTTTGTTTCTTTAGATTTTTATGGCTTCATGTTTTTCTTTACACTTCATTCATGCTGCTTACACATTCCTAGATTAGTCTTAAAGGGAAAAAAATAGCAGCTTTTGTAAAATAAGCTAATTTTGATAAGGGCTAAATGTTTTTCTATGAAAAATCTATTCACAGCATATATTAAACTCAAGTGGAATAAATGATAAATGATTTCATAAGAGCAACAGTTGTGTCTGGCTATTATGATCACGGATAAAACGGTGCTTCTAGCTAGGTTCGAGTAGTTTTCCACCAGGCCCACTTTAGCCTCAGGTCCTGTGAGTTTAGCTCGGTTTGCTCTAAGAAACATGGTATATTCAAGTTACTAAACGTGGAATAGACAGTCATTTATTATTCCTATACGACCGAAACGTCATCCTTGGCTTGTCCGCAGCTTTTTACTTTTTAATGTTCTTCGGGAAACTCTGTCTGATTTCATTTTCGTATAGCTAGCTCCTAAAATAGTTTTGACACAACAATACAAAGTGGCTTGTTGGGTTGCAGGTTCTTGTAGAAATACCTTTCTGTAGTGTATCGTTTATTCTGGATATGCCGAGTAAAATTGCCAGAAACCATAAAAAGAACGGATCATAACGGGAAAAAAGCCTGAAGCATCCTATTGAGAAAACTCATCCTGGGACAAAGGTACTGGAACGAGTCTCTGGTTGGTCCATTATTGATGATGGTTTTAGCGATTAATAAATAACTTTAAATTAAAAGCTCCTATCAAGGGACTGTTTACATGATACTGGGGTGACTGTCGCACGAGCGAGAGTTCACTCCTGTTCCCTCTATTTGCTCTATTTGTTTACATGATATCACCAAAAAATATCATGCTGGAGCGACTCACACCGGCACAAGTTCAATTTGGTTGCTGCACTGGAGAGAGCTCACGCCGGTGTGAGTCGCCCCAGCATGACATTTTTGGTGGCATCATCTAAACAAATAGAGCTAAGAGAGAGAACCGGAGTGAACTTGCTTTAAAAGCGATAGTCACCCCGGTATCATGTTAACAGCCCTTCACTCTACTGAAAGACTGCAACAACTAAGATTGAATATAATCTTAGTTCCTTAAACCCATTAATAACCAGTTACTAGCATAATAGGATATGTTGCGAGGTTTTGATGGACATTCCACCAACAGCAAACTATCAAGACCAGAACGACTCTGATGAACGGTTTTCTTAGTTAGCATTTGTTTAATTAAAAATTGAGTAAATTAAGATTTTTGGCTCATTCATGACAATTTGATTGAATGTGTCAGACACGTTTTCCTAATTTTTGTTGTGTCAATTTTTTATCATCAAAGCGGCTACACTTGATTAACTTCTCCGCTCGACCAGTCACAAAAACGTGTCATCTTCAATATCCTCATAACATAACATGAGAAGTTCTTTATGATCAACTCTTCCAACGTGTGTTCTTTAATTTACAGACTCGTCAAACGCTTAGGATTACCAAGCGCTAATCTCAAGTATCATGAATTATAACAAAATTACTCGTTGGTTTTGTATCAGAGTTCTCACTCGTTCGGTGCGCTCCTACTCGTTCGATTTCAGATTCATCACCCACATCGTGAGAAAATCCCACACGCGCGAGCTTTCCATTAAGCTTTCCATTATTTATTTACGGCTCAAAAGCCCTAGGTATCTCGTGTTTTGCGGCATGTGACGTTCTAAAACTTGTAAACTCGGCTTTGGTCTTGACCGGAAAATGGGGTGTCCATATATGGTCATTCGGTGTATGAACTGATAACCGAGATTGAGTAAACCAATCAAAACGCTCAAAACGGAACATTTGAAGTTTAAAATTTAATATTATATCTATTTATTAACTTTATTTACAGTTACGATAATCCACTAAGTATTCTAAAATGTCGCTGTGTGTGGATTATGCTAATTTTCATTGACAACTTTTTTCTACATTTTGAAAAAGGCAGTAAGCAAACATTATTGACATTTATAAAAGTACTAATAACTAAATGCGACTTAACACGACAAGTTTCCAACAACTAAAAAAAATAACGATGAAGTGAGATGAGGTCACGCTGGATTAAAAATTTGCTGCAAATGAAACAAGCAAGCTTATGTCGAGCAAAAGGAAGCCTAGTTCACACTTGCGACTGAAATAAGCACAACCACAAGCACGGGAAAATCAAAGTGTGAGCATGCGTGAAATATGCCCAAGAAAAAGAAACATTTTCTTCTCTTGTGCTTGAGCTTATTTCGTTTTTTTCACCAGTGTGAAAGAGTGTGAAAGAGTTCTTTGGTTATGCTTGTTCACGCATGTTCACACTTGGATTTTCCCGTTCTTGTGCTTGTTCTTATTTCGCAAGTGTGAACCAGGTATAAGGCTGCTTGTGTTTGATTGCCTCAAAAAGCGTAAATGGTCATTTTCAATTTTTATTTTTCGAAAATTCAAAACCATTTGAGAAATTGTAAGAATCCTACTGTAACTGATTAACTATAGAAGGCCAGCTTGAACTGAGTTGTTCGCAATTCCAAACGTAATGACAGGTTCGTAAAGCTTAATACTACTCTTCAAAGATATTTATTTAGCTGTCGATTAAGTTGTATAGTTTTCAGTTGCATGAGGCACGAAGTTAAAATATTGTATTTTGACAAAAAACATTAACAAAAAACTCATATGTGATGAAATATCTACAGTTACGTTGAGTCGTCATCTGTGGAATATTCTTCATCATCTTCGTGTTCACCTCTCTGAGGTTCAGTTTGCTCTTCTTCTTCGTTGCCTTCCTCGCTTCCTAGCGATTCGTCACTATCAAATTCCGAAACATCGGCAAACGAACTGTGCCTACTCTGTCGGTCATCTTCGTAATCCCGATTGCTAATCGCACTTTCCGTACTCGCCTGCCTGCCTACTATATTTCCATTTCTGTCTCGAGAGCCTGATTTGGACCAGTCCTTTTCGTCGGACCGCTTTCTTCTTGGGGTTTTGGCGTCTGACTCAAACTCATTGGGACTTGATATTTCATGGTTGTTCCACTCGGTTTCTTCATCAAAGCTCCTGTCGTGATTGTTCTCTGCATTATACTCTTCATCTATGGATCCTCCCATTCTACTCAAAGTAAGTTGCTGCACCAGGGCGAGTAGAGCACTTTTCTCCTCCTCGAGTTTTTCTGATTTTTCGCGTTCTTCCGTCGCAATATTGTTGGATATCACCACAGCCTTGCGTAAATCTTCTCCAAGAGCTTCTGCTTCTCTTAGCTTTTCTTCAGTATCCGCTTTCATTAGCTCCAGTCTTGCAACTTTTGCATTGGATTCTCTTAATTCCAAATCGGATTTCTGAAGGAGATCGTCAAAAGTCTTAATTGTGGCATGATGAGTCTCGACAACAGAGAAGCGTCTTTGTGTGTGGTGACTGCTGTTAAGACATCGGCGAAGCGAGTCAACTTCATCTTTTAAATGCCGTTTTTCTTTGTACACTCTTTCCAAGTTTGTCTTTGCAAAGTTGATTTCATGAACTGTGGAATGGCGCCTCAACATTTGCCCTTTTGGCCCTTTCACAGCTCCCCGGCGAGTTGTCCCTAAGAAATTAAAAATTCTTGTAATGTCAATTGAGTTCATCGCGCGATTAATGCCAGTAATACAGCAAATATCGATCATGTTGTCAGCCATATCGAAGTGAGACAATTTTATCACATGATAAAATGGCGTCAGCGTATTTGAAAAGTTACGGAAGTAAAAGTTCTTTGCACACACTAATACAAAAAAGTTTCATTTTCAGATTTTTGCACTCTGGGAAGCTTTTTCAAAAGTTCCGCTTTCGCGGATCTTTTTATGCGGATTTAAGCGTTGTAGTGTGAATGGAAGGCCTGGCCATAACAATAAAGTTGGGTTTTTAAATGTATCCGGCAAAGTGTGGACGAGGCCTCGATTAGCTAATTTCGCACTGAATTAACTTTTGTTTGCACTGGGGTTTCCAAAAAGGCTGCGCTGGTTTCAGCTAATCAAAATCGAGTAATTTGATTATGTATGTTTTAGCCGTTAAATTTACTAATTCAGGATTATCGGTCGATGACAACAATAATTTGTACGATAAAATAGTTCTTTTTGAACGATTAACCAGTGTAGGAAATGCACCTATTACGCTGTTACTGTAATCCATCTTACACAATTCTTTTCATAGCACGTAGTACACAATAGATAACAATAAAGCTAGTTTTTTAAATGCTTGTACCGTGTTCAGATGATTTAAGGCAAAATGTTTTTGGTTCTTTCCGCGACCAGTTTTCAAGTATAGTGCGGGCATATCGCAAAACGATTTGCTTCAAGGGTGCTGTGTAAATAACGAAGCATGTTTTATGTCTCGCGTGGGAAATCTTATTTAAAATAGGTATACGCTATTATTTGGAACGGTGGGACTTCCAAGACTTCGGTCCAAAACTTCGAACTGCAGATAATCCCCGCGGTTTTCCTAGGTTAATCCTATCGTACCATTTGTCTTTGCCTTATAACCATTTGTTCTTAATTCAGAATGATTATCGATCTTGTATCATAAGACCATTCATTCAATTCATTAGAATTGTCCAGACTATAGAAAATTAATTGCAAAATATACAAATTTACGAATAAAAACTTACCCGAATCTCGGTCTTTCTTGTACATATGTTTTTTGAGTTTCCCCAGATCCGTCTCCAAAGAAGCTACAATGCGTGCAAGCTCATTACCATCGCGTGGTTGCTTTTCCGAAGACGGCGGGCTACCCTCCGGTGCAAGTCGCTTTCCTGGTTCCAGCTCTTCTCCTCCCGATTTGTCAATTTCAGACTCATATTCACTTGCTGATGTCATAGACAGACGCCGTAGTTTCCCAACAATAGACTGAATGTAACTAGCATCTTTGGATATTTCTCTGTCCTCGTCCTCCGTAGCAGAAGTCAAAGTTGGACTAGCAGCTGCGGATGTATGCGCACTGGAGTTGTAACTAAGTTTACTGTTCAAATCCAAACACTTAATGAGGGCCATTTTCTCCTCTTCTACTCTCAATAAAGATTTTCTTAAATTCATATTTTCTTCTTCAACAGCTTTAAGTTGAGCATCCCATAAGTTGCTTTCAGCATTTATTCGATCTTCGATTGTTTTATTTTCGCCTTCAAATATTTCTAAACGAGCGTTCTGAGGAACATTCACATCTTTATTATTAATTGAAGATTTCAAGTTGTTATTCTCTTCTTGAAGTATTTTAATATGATCTTTAAGTTCTTTAGATTTCTTATTTGAATCCAAATTTTTTTCGACATTACCATCACCATCACCGGTTGTCTCCGATCCTTCAGGTTCAGTTTTCACCGGAATATCCGTCCTCATATAACTAATAGTGTACTCGGTATTTGTTACGTCCGAAGACGTGTCTTCGCTTCTTCCAGGAATTTCAGGATTGCTATTTGATTGCTTTCTTTCACTGTTTTCTTTCACATTGTCTTCAGTACCATCTTCATCGTTTAAGTTCAAAATACTCAATAATAAAGTTCGTTTTTCTTGGTGCAAACGATACACCTCATCTTCAAGTTCTCGAACTTTTGTTTCGGCGTCATCTAAATTAGATTCTAGCTGCTCCACCTCCTTTACTTTATTTTTCTGGAAAGACGTCTGCGCATCTTGGACATCCTGTCTGTACGACAATACGTTCTTTAAATAATTCGACTCTTGTTTTAATTCATCGCGCTCTGTCTCTAATACCTCATTTTCCTCTGACAATTTCTCCATTTTAGATTGCTGCATACAAAATACGGTTTGCAAAGATTCCAAAGTTTCTCGCAACTTCACGCATTCCTCGCAGCTTAATTGCAAACGCGTTTTGTTTCCTTCTTCATCATCAGATAACAATTTTGGTTCCCTCGAACGCTCAAATTTCAGTTTTTCTAATTCTAACTCTGCATCTTCGAATTTGTCAGCCAACTCATTATTTTCTTCTTCGAATTTTTTAAGCTTTTTCTGCAAAGCCTCGATTTCATCTTTGTTGTCTTCAAGTTCGTCAAGCAAATCATCATACTCTTCGTTTGAAATACCTGCTTTGTCAGACAAACTATTGTTTTGTATGTGAGTTTGTGTTGTTTGACTGTTCTGAACAACATTATCTGTCTGAGAAGTCGCACAGACCAGCGGTTGAGTAAAATTTTGCTTTTCCACTTCTCGAACTAAAGCTGTCGCACAACAAGTTAAAGAATTACAAAATTCCGCACCGTGTTTCATGGTTTCAGTCTTAAGTTTAAGATTATCAGCCTTCAAATCTAAGACTATTTTTCGAAGGCGTCGAAGCTCCTCTAGCAGCCCTTTTAGCTTAAACTGTAACAACCGTTTGTCACTTAAAAATTTATCTTTTTCCTTGGTTACTTTTTGCACGTTTTCCAAATGCGACTTCACTTGCTCAGACAAATGTTCTTTATCTTTATCTAAGCTTATTCTCACTTTTTCAAGGGCTAATTTCTCATCTAAGATTGCATCCATTTCAACTTGACCTTTTTCAATTTCTTCCAGGTGAAGATGTTGCTGAATTTTTAGTTTCTCTATATCTGACTCAAGTTTTTTAAACGATTCACTTGAGTTTTTTAGTTCTATTTTGATTTTGTCTCGTTCTTGCACAACATCGTTCATTTGTCTTTCTGTGACAAGCTTTTCTTTCTCTAGGACTGGTATTAATTCAAGCTTTGATTCCAAATCTACAAGTTTCTCCCGAAGAGATTCCTTTTCTTCTTCGACTTGTTTTAGCTGCAACCTAAGGGCCTCGATCTCGGCGCTCTTTGATTTTCCTAAATAAAAAAGCATAGTTTAGATGGCTTCCTTATATAATGAAACAAAAGCTACTACGCCAAATAGTGTTTCCTTCATTTTGTTTTTGAAAAGGACGGAAAGGTACTTGAAACAGAATACCAGCATCCAAGATGCAAGATAGAAATGCTTTTCTCATTTACTTATGCATATACGTTTCGTTGGCATTTTACAATGCAATTTTATCATTTTAGCTAATGATGAGGGACAATGTCTCCAAAAATGTTTCTTTTCTAAAATCTTTAAGCCGAAGCGGCCCAACATGATAAAACTTTTGCAAACAACACTTCTTTAACCAAACAGTTAAAATTGTTGCATTTAGTAGCCTGAACATGAAAATGCCATATTAATTGCCCAATAATAATCACTAAAACTATGCTAATATACCAAATTGGATAATTCTTGACAACAATAACAACATTTATATTAGTGACTGTTGTGAGTATTTTGATTACAAATAGACGCACGCTCTGGTCGCACAATAAACGAAAAATTCCTATACTGCTCAAGCCGAAGCCGAGTGCAGTATTGACAATTTCTACTTCATTTTAGGGATAGCAAGTGGGTCTATTTGTGAACAAAACGCGAACTGAAAGCGAATGTTCAATCTGAGTTCACTGCATTGCACATGCGCAATACATGACTTCAGGAACTTGAAGCGATAATTTGAACAAACAATAACTTAAAAATTAATTAGTACATTGTATAACGACGTAGTTCAGGTACAAAAAATAGAAATCACAAAAGTCTTTACATGAATAAAGCTTAACAGATAGATCTTTCGTAATTTCGATACTACAGAAACGGCAAGATAGACTCGTCGAGAAACCTATTGAAAGCAAGTTAATCGCTTTTCTTTGCTGCAAAACTGCAATTTTAATATGAAAGCTTACTTTTAAAAACAGAAACACTCCACGTTGTTCGTCGCTTTGAAATTTGGCTTCTGTACTTTTGCAAATCTTGCAGCCACGGCAATTTTCAGAACGGATAATTTTTATGTAAGCACGCTCGGAGACGTTAACGACACGAAGTGCGAGATCATGTGATCGATTTTGAACAGTCGCGCAAGCGAAGTATTGAGAGTCAACGAAAGTTGCATGTAAATACAGGAATTTTGTTATACGCTATAAACAGCTAGTCAAGGATTTATGAACTGCAAATTAAATAAAGAAGGCACTGTAACCAGAATTTTTAAACAAATTAAAATAAATAAGACCTACCTGAGGAGAATTTGCTAAACACTGATGACGATGTTTTTCTTGCAGGTGGAATTCTGTCAGAAGTATAATGTTACTTGTCAAAATGAGGATAGCACGAACAAATATATTGATTACAATAGTTTCAAGTGTAGATTAGATAAGGATAAGTATTGTTGTTTTAAGATAAGTCTCTAAGTTAATCAATATTTTCACGCCCCCAATGGCTCATGGGGCTGGGGATATAAGACTTGGTTTCTAAAGGGGATAAAAGTTTAATCCCCCTGGACGAGGGATTACTTCCTATCAGAAGCCGGTACTTTCTTTACTGACCTCATAAGTCAGCTTTGGCGGAAAAAGGCCAAATCAACGTTCAAATCTCGATCGGCAGAGCTTGTGATAGAACCCAGGACCTGGTGGTTGAAAGGCAAAGATCTTCGCAACTGAATCACCTAACCTTTCTTTTGTTACGCAGAAAAGCCATGCTACGGCTGCTGCTGGGCGAGTATGGCTGGCGCACTTAATAAGATCTCTGCCTTCCAACCACAAGTTCCCCAGTTCAATTCCCGTCTTTGCCGAGATTCGAATATTTGTGCAACTTCTTCCGCCTAAGCTAACTCTGCTTTCCATCGATCCTTCCGGGGTAGGTAAATGAGTACCAGCGTCTATTGGGAGCTAACCTGTGATGGATTAGTGTCCCGTCCAGGGGGATCATCAAAGGCTCTCATCCGCTAAACACTACAGAAACCGGAGATAAACGCCGGCTCCATGGGTCACCTGGCTCGTAAAGGATTTGACAAGCTTTAGCACGAGTGCTGCTGATGATGATAATCACTATAATGCAATTTGATGCTGAAAATAGTAAATGCAGAACCTTTTGATCAAAACCTGAACCCAGATGATGAAGAAGGAAAAACAAAAACTACCGTGTTTCGTTAGCAATAACAATAATAATAGCAATAGCAAAAGCAAAAACAACAGCAACAGCAATAATAATAAGAAGAAGAAGAAGGAGAAGAAGAAGAAGAAGAATATTGGTAATGAAATACTTAAACAAAGTTGTTGGCAAAGAATGCAAAGAGAGGAATTGAACGAGGAATTTAATGGTGAAAGTGTGATAACTTATGCTAAAAAGAGTAAGAGTTTTTCAAATGGTGTATTTATGTTAAAATGTTAATTGTAGGCTCATTAATGGGCGAAAAGTAATACAAAACTTGGTGGCTGGGAAAGTTGGATGTTAAAACTAGAATTTCATTACTCCAGAAAACTACGTTATTAGGAATAGTAAGGATTTTGAGAAAAGTATTAGAGCTCTAGAGTAAAGAGATTTACCTTTTGTCATGTGCTATGATCGCTCCCTTGGGAAGCAAATTGGAAAAAGATCATCCACTACACAAAGATGATGATGATGATGATGATGATGATGATGATAGCAATAAAGACTTTATTTAAATAGAGTAACAATTAACAGTTTACAAAAACTGACAAACTTACTCTAGTTAAACTATAACGAATTAACATATATTTACATAAAATACATAATTTTTAAAATATCACAAAAAAAACCTAAAATAAATACTGTGAAGTAACCCTTCTTTTAAAAAAAGGTTAGATTTAAAAGATCTCACGGTTGAAGTTTGGCTTAACAAAAAATGCCATTTTTTCAAGAACAACAAAAACTAAAGAGTAATTCATTTAAGTGCTGCGAGTGCGACAAATCATCAAAGGCTCCACAAGAAATAACTAACTTTTCCCCAGGTAGTGGATCCGACTGTGGCCGTGGTTTTCGGGACGAGCCAGGGCTTGGTGCTGTGATGGAGTTAGAAGTGGTAGAGCGTGATTTAATGATATCTCTCGCTGTACCAAAACGTCTGCTTGGCTTTGGCGAATCATTGGGGCTCTTGTCTTTTTTGTTTAACGGCATCTTCTCCGTAACAATGGGAAGAGATTTACGACGGGGACGAGCTAAAAAGTAAAAATAACGTTTATAAATTTTGTCCATTAAGAACTAAACAGAAATTCAGAGTGGCTAAAGGTTCGCCATAGATGAAAAGTTCTGTATCATTTGCCATTAGTTGTCGATGACCAAAATAAAAGAAACGTTTTGTATGCTAAGGCATCGATCACTAGTTATTAGTTATATTCTCTGAGTTATAATTATGTTGAGATGCGAGTTAGTAATGGCTTTTTAAAGGTTTCATTTTCATCGTTTGGTGAAATTTTTTTCCGGCTTTTTGTTGTCTTTTCGGCCTGAGTGTCAATTGAGAAATCTTCTCTTCGCATGTGGTATGAAAGGGTCCAGAACCTGATATCAAGACCAAGATAATCTCTTCATTTCCTCGGAAAACGAAAGGCCTGCAAACAGTTTTTCTTAGTTCTGAGAACATCTTAGATCTTTGATAGACCATGCACCATATACTTAATTAGGTGTTTCATGTTCTCGTGAAATGATATTTTTAAACATCGATAACAAACTTTTTTTTCTATATTTAATATTTTCTCCAGTTTATTATCGATGGCTTGTCTTATTCTTGGAGCCTAATTAATCACCATTTACTTTTTATCAGAAGATAAACTAAAACTTTGAAACTAAAACTGTTTCGGCAAGCCGCTAGCCATCATCATCAGCGCACAACAAAGCTAGATGGAAGTGCTAGATATAATATATTACCTTTACGTAAATAACTAATAATTATAGATTATCAATGATTGTGTAACCAATCGACCATGGAGGACCAGATTTCGGAACCAGAATTCTGTATTGTTTTTTTTCTTGTTAATGGATCCGGGATACTCGACGTTAAAATGTGATGACTCTTTGCCATAAGTCGTTAAAGGAGCAAAACCGGTTTAAAGACACGAACGGAGGGTTCTTGATTGAAACGTCACCACATTAATTCGCAACGCATTTGAATAGCAGAGTAGTTTCGATAGTTTTCAAAAACTATACAAAAAAGTATTCCAGCAAGTAACGTAGATTCCACGGCAAACGGAATCAGTACCTTTAGATAAAAAATTTCCAAAATTGCATCCAAATCATCTAAGCTTGAGATTCCGGATTCCCTGGAAGAAAGTCTTATTTCATTCTAAATTCTAAAATACCTTGTATAAGTTGATACTGACGAACAGCTAGGGCTGAGTACAGTGCATAACAAGAAAAGTTCGTTAGATTTGTAATGGGCGCTTTGAGCAGTGATCCCAGATTGCAGCCACACACAAGAAAGAGAGCAGTGAAACTCGAAATAGCTCCGTGGTGCCTTGAGTAAAGTTTCTGTCGGAACTAGTTTCAGGTATCCACAACAGTATTGCAAAAGAGCAGGAAAAGCTCGTTACTCCTTCTGGCATATCTCGCTACAAAAGGTGATTAAGATGGCTGAGTAATAACTTATTGAATTGCAAACAAAGGTCCACATGTCTAGAACAAAGAGATAAGAAATAGTTATAACAATGGAGCTATAAAAACATCAAACGGTAATGAACTATACAAGAATAAACCAAAGCGCGAGTAAAAAGACACCTGTTCGAAATGTTTACAGGTTTTATTTCAGTAAGAATTTTGATTTGTGATAATAGAAAACAAAAAAAATATTTCAATTATTTTTATTGTAATTGTTTCAAAAAGGCGATGTATAAAGGTTTGATTGTCACCGTTATAGCATTGTGAGTAACGTTCGAGTATGTTCATCGGAGTAGAAACAAAATATAAAACATTCCTTCGCAGCAATCAATACCTTAGATTTAATTCTTAGCATTATGTTAATTAAAGCGTTTTAAAACCACTCCCAGCTCAAGCACAAAATAGCAAGCAGGGATTAAATCTAATCTGAAGCATTTTTCAAAGCCGTTAAATTACATAAATATTCTCGGCCAAATTTGCAGTTTAGCGTTCAGTTGATCTTCATTATAAACATTGGTTCCAATTTACTGGTCAAAGAACTTCTCTATCCATCGAGCTTCGAGCTTTACCGGAAAGAGAAAGAGAGAGAAACTCTGGGACCAGGGTAGTTGCAATGAGACGAGTCGCGGATTCTGCGCACAAGTAAAACTACATCATCAGAGCAAAATCAGCATCCTCCACCGGCAAATTGCTTAAAATTCCTTTCCTTATATTTTGGAAAAAATAGTTCGTTAATAATAGCAAACAATTAACTGAACCAATTCTCATGAAACAATTAAGTATAATCGAACCGGTCAAAACAAAAGGAAAACAAGTTTCCCTAATCCGGTAAAAATTGCGAATCGAGACACTAAGTATAACCAACCTTTTTCTATTCATGAATAAACACTAATGTCTAAGAATAAAGGTCAACTTCTCCATATAAGCTTCAGCCCATTGACTTGTTTAGTCCTCCGGCTGGGATGCATATATATTTATATATTATTTTTTACTTAAAGAAATTGTAAGTAATAATTAATATCTAAAACCGGGTTTAGGAGATGTGAATAATAATAATAATTATTATTAATTATAATTTATTAATTATAATTTAGGAGATGTGAATAATAATAATAATTAGTAGTAGTAGCAGTAGTAGCAGTAGTACATTCAGTAGTAGTAGAAGTAGTAGTAGTAGTACATTCAGTAGAAGTAGTAGTAGTAGTAGTAGTAGTAGTAGTACATTCAGTAGTAGTAGTAGTAGTAGTACATTCAGTAGAAGTAATAGTAGTAATAGTAGTAGTAGTAGTAGAAGTAGTAGTAGTAGTAGTAGTAGTAGTAGTAGTAGTACATTCAGTAGAAGTAGTAGTAGTAGTAGTAGTAGTAGTAGTAGTAGTAGTAGTACATTCAGTAGAAGTAGTAGTAGTAGTAGTAGTAGTAGCAGCTGAGCAGCAGCAGTATTAGTATAATTATCTCAAGTGGAATTCAGATGTAAGATGATTGCCTTATTTCTACTGTGACTGAGTTTAGGTTATAGATATTTTGAGCAAGCGTATGTTCAGCGGTATTTTCATTTTATATATGGTGGATCCTTCATATATGGTACATTATGGCGGTGCATACTAGAAAACAAACCCCGAACCTAACACTAACCCTATAATAAACCCATATAATGTACCATATATATGAAGGATCTACGTCATAAATGGTGTTGTGAAGTAAAACTGCTTAAGTTGATACTTTGCAAAAAGTTTCGGCAAAATTTGCTAACGTTACTTCCTCAATTTTTGATTGCAATGTGACTGAGTCTCGGGTTTTCACTGATCTACTATTGAATTCTCCCAAACGTTTGTCTCAGTTTTTACCAGGTTATGAAGACACGGAGAAAATGATATTTCTTAAACGATACAGCGTTTTTAATGGTATCAAAAAAGGAGATTTTTCCGCTGTTGTTTAAGAGTGTTATTTAATACTAACTGGCGGGATATAAGGCTAGCAGACAAGTGTACAAGTTTCTTTCAAATGAACTAAAATAATTACTGATTCCACCCGGCCGTGAATTCAAAAAGTGCATTTTTACAAACAAATCATGATTGTGACGAAATGCCGGATACATTGGAAACGTCATACAAGTGCCATTGTCTTTATATTAGACTAAGTATACGCATTTGTCCATCTCGCTGAAGCAGTTGATAGATGTTATTAAGAATTATTATTTATTTCTACAAAGTTTAGACAGCGCTAGCTATATCGTTATTTCTTATAATAACCAACAAGTTCAGTTTCTAACACAGATGTATCAAGAGATTGTTCAAAGGCCATGGGTCATTGATTCGGTTTTTCATTTCAAATTCAAAGAATAAAAAATGTTGATTTAATAAATTTCATTTTCTAAAAAGGATTAGATTCGCCTCGAGGCAAATACATCTGTAATATTAAAATATTTACTCCATCTTTGCCTTTCAATCTTTTTTACTTTTAATATCTCGCGGGTTAAATATATACGCCTGAGCAAAAATAGCAGTCAAGACTTTTAAAACATCGTTTCTCTGAACTTTTATTTAATAGCTCTTGTAATTGAACAGAATAAACATTTTTAGTTAGCTTGAATTGTTTTAATTCTTTTGTACATCTTGGCAACCAACTTGTCTCTGAAAGAATGTTTGAAGTCATCTCCAACTTTTGGAAGAAACAAAGACAGCAAACGAAATAGCTAATTCGTTCAAAGCAGGTATTTGGTTAAAAGCAAAGACAATTTATGAAATTTTTATTTAAATTGATCAAGAATTTGTAAACATTTAAACTATTAGTGCACTTTCATTTCAAAAAAAGTTTATTATTGAGACAAGTATACTACTTAATGTTAGTCAAAACAAGGAAAGGTAACATTAATATTTTTTAGTTGTTGCACAAAATTGTTAATTAGAATGGAATAAATAACTCATTGTTGTTTTTATAAAATGTGTGATAAGCAATATCTTTAAGTCTTCGCCTAAAACTCAATAAAACTTTTGACCTTGCCTGGCTAAGTAATGGACCTCTAGAAGCATGATCGTTTGCAAAGAAGTTACCAACCGAGACAAATACAACCATTTATCTTTCCTATACGGATTGCCTCAGTTTTTTTGTTGAAATGTCATGGAGGTATATACAATGATATTCGTTTCATATTGTCAGTTTGGGAGGTCAATATTGCATTAAAGTTTAGCTTGCTGTATATAATTTTTAATTGTTATAATATTGCAAACTCGGTCAGCTATCAGTTTTGGTGTAGTCCATCCCTTGTTGGTAACAACATTCAGAAAGGCAACACTTTTCATAATCTTTCATTTGTGCAAGCTTTTGGAGATCAACGATCCGTTGATAATTCTTCGTTAACAAGTGAAAAAGCTTTGGTCTTTCAAATTTTCGAATGATATTGGCTCTTATCTTACAACAAAAACAACCTTTGCTTATCAGGAAAGTATTAAATGGTGTAAAACAACTATCAAAAGTGTTGAACTTTTTTAGGAGTTGGTTAAGTTTTTCAAACGCTCGCTCACCTTCGACGGAGTTTGTAAGCTTTTTTCCTGTACCAGGCAATGTAGACGAATTTCCTTTTGAATTGTCGCCAATCTTTCCGCGCGTGATCATTAACGAGTCTTTGTGAGGCTTGATTTTCTTCGATTCGTCGTTTTCTAAACGAAAGAAGAAACTCATTTTCAATATAGACAATAATGAACTATTACTGCGAGTCACAGTACAGTCGAGTTGCAGTGCCGCAAAGCAAACAAATGTTGCTCGACTTTTAAGAATATACAAATAGTTGTTTAATCTAACCACTAAAAACTCCCCCAGTAACATTTAGAAGAACTGTCACGCGTCTACAATGGCGGGCGGCTTTTGGTGTAATCACGTTGTGATAAACAGTGGTTGTGAATGGAAAAAAAAACACGTTAATGCTGTCCCGTAAGCGGCAATAGTTTTTAGAGCCGGGATCAATGTGAGAAAAAGTCGCTTTCGTGATTCATTGACTTTTGGCAAATACTACTCGATTGTCTTAATGCAACATGCCAATCATATTTTTGTGCATATCAAATTCTATAATTAGAATTTTTTGTTTTCAATTTCAATTCCATATGTTAAGCCTTTAAAGATTGTAATTATCAGAACTCTATATCGTTCTAGCCAATGAAATTTAATTGTTAGGTAACTTTTTTCCAAACTAAATTAAAAACAAAAAATTTTAGGTTACGTTAAAATGATTCTAGTAGTAGTAGTAGTAAGACAGAGTAAGCGATTAAATTTTCGATAACTTGGATATTTTCCGCGTTGTTTTCTCCCTCGAAAACCAACATTGCAACAACTGCAAATGGAAAGCAAAATAGTTCCGTTTTATAATTTGAAGAGTTTTTGCTGTTTTCCTGTGCGCGTGCATCACAAAAGGCTTTTTACAAACAAGATCATCAAATTTAAGAAGACTATTACTTTGCAAAGTAAATACAAGGGTGAAAAAAAAAAGAAAAAGGCCATTCAAACAAACAATGGAACCGGTATAGACAAAATAAGCGGAACTGAGGCTGACTGGATGAATAAAAACATTCAATTAGCAAATACAGCTCTAGGGTGATAAAGCTGGACACGACCAAGCAACTGCTTTCTTTTGCTTGTAATTGTAGAACTGGCCCGGTGGAACATGGGGGGCTGGGGGGCTGGGGGGCTGTAGCCCC
>JANCMA020676063.1:0-18194 GCA_024336925.2 Zoanthus solanderi | reverse complement strand
ATATATATAAATATATGCTACAACGTCAATTCCAATCATTTCCGCTTTCCAATTGTAAAATTTTCTTAAATCAGTTCCTAAAAGTTAGTCGTTTGCTATCAAAAATCTCCGGCACCGTTTTGGAAGTAATTTTTTCCGAGGGTAGTGAGGTATTAGAATGATTGTAGAGGGGCAAAATGGAGTTAACAAAGGCATTGTATTGTAGCCAATCATTACGTAGGGTAAAAATGGTGTAAACAAAAGACATTGAATTCCAGCCAATCACCAACGCAGCATCCATTCAGCAGTTCCATCGGGAATCCTGCGAAAATTTCGCAAATTTTGAACATTTCTTACAAATTTACAAATGGGTAAATTAAGGTTAATTTACCACCCATCATTCTACCCAAGGTCACCTTAGGATGCCTTTGATTTAACGATAAAAATGAATTGCATACAAAAATTAAAATGCCGAACTCCGCAAAGCAAAACTATTCAAACGGAAAACTAACTCAACGATACTGATGAATGAAAAGATGAAGAAAATAAACTCGTCAGTGAGCCAATATGATTAGGAGTTCGGATCAAGCCAGAATCCTGCAACCGTAGACAGCTGTTTCATCATCATTGAAGGTGTAGCAAAAAAATAAACCACCAACACGGATTCCAATTGACATTGAGGTACAGCCGTACTGAGCATGAATAATCCATTGACATTCGTGTTCGTGGTTTATTTGTTATATACAACAAAAAAAAGTATAAAGGAATATTGGAAAGCTTTTGTAATTCTTATCAATCGAAGTCTTGTTTCATCTGTCTTCTAAAACGGAATGGGAAAACAAAATAGAAAGATTTTACTTTTTAAAGCTAAGCTAAATCCTTTAGGAACCAAGTGGCACATCAAGACGGCGCTTATCTCCGGTTTCTGTAGTGTTAAGCGGAAAAGAGTCTTTGACTCGCCCTAGATGGGACACTAATCCATCGCAGATTAGCTCCCAGCAGACGCTGGTACTCATTTACCTACCCCGGAAGGATGGAAAGCTGAGTTAACTTAGGCGAGAAAGAAAGTCGCACAAATCAGTTCAAATCTTGGCAGAGCGGGGGATCGAACTGGGGACCTTGTGGTCGGAAGGCGATCTTACCAACTGCGCCAACCACGCCCACCCACTTTTTAGAAACATTATTTACAATCTTACAGTCAAAAAATTAATCAAACAAACACCAAAAATTACGTTTATATAGGCAGTTTAAGTAATTACGAAATAAAAGCCTTTAACGGGATTCACACCCAATTGACCCCTGCGATTCCGGTATTATTATCTGGCGATTCTGAATTTCGTCATTGGCAGAGCAGTAAAAAATTCAAAAACCTTAATAGTTTTCATGTTATTAAAAACAGTTACTTTAGACTTCTTGTTCATGGCAACTTTTAAATTTAATGCGAAATGTGAAAGTTTAAAGTATATTTGTGCTCAATATATGATATTTCCAACGAAATCTTACATTGTCTTTAAATAAATTCTTACCCAGCGATGTTGATGTTGGTGTAGTTGCTGGAAAGGTTGTCAATGAAATGGTCAGCGGTGATATTGTTGGTTTAAAAGCTGGTGAAGCTATCAAACATAAAACAAACAAATTCTATTATTATTGGTTTTTCCTAAAACTATTGTTGTTTAATTTCTCATTTTTATTGCATATTTATGAGATATCACGCATTTTAAATTGTAAGATTTATTTACTAACAGAAACCTAAATATCTTACTATGGTAAGAGAGTAGTTGAAAGTAGTTGTATATTGATAATTTAGGTGTCGAATAAAACATTTAATTTTGTTCCTTCAGTCTCTTAAGAAATATGTTAGTAAAAAAATGCAAAAAAAAAGCACAATCTATATAAAAATAAATATAAAAGTTATGTAATAGATCGGTATAATGGTTTAGTATCAATCTAGTAGAAAACTACTGAAAATTCTTTATTCTGATTGGCTATTCTCTCTAGGGGTTATTTGCAATAGTCCCTATAACCAAAAAAACCCTTGTGTTCTCCCTAATAAAAGCTTTTCAACATGGACTTCTTAGGAAAAAAAATATTAAAGTCATCTTGTATGGCTAGATGACTGATGCTAAGATAGTTAGACCTCTTGGGGTCATGGACTCCGCGTAAATATCCTGTTCGACTTTCAGCCTTGTATTGTTGCGTAGTTCATTCCAACTCCAAATTCTCTCTCAACAAAAAACAAAATGATATTAAGAAATTTCTGCCGCAACTCGATTATATTACTACATTGTTTCATTTTACATGTAGCAACTCAATGAACTTTTACGTTCACGGAGACCTTTACAATTATACACCATCCTGAATGCTGTCTGAGCAACACAATATCAGTCAACATCCATGTAACAGCACGAGATACTAGATAGTTTTTCCATGAAACTAGCTGGTGATAACAAAATTCCAGGAGTACAGGGAAATTATCTGTTTTTCCAGGAATTACCCAGGGCGCTGGAAGAAAAATTTAAAATCCAGGAGTTTTCCAGAAATTCCAGGAGTAATGAGCACCATGCCATTCGCTCTCGCAGTTTAACTGTAAATATGGCGCAATATTTGCACAAAGTTTTTTTTGTTTTTTTCCCGAGGGTTGCAAGACTCAGTGAATGGATCGTTCATCTATGTAATTGGTAAGATACGTTTTTGTAGCTAAGTTTTTGATCGTTCTAAGAAAACTTTACGAGAAAGATAATATCTGTTCACAAAAGCATGTTGATGTTCGCAAAATGCTTTCTTTTCTTTTTATCTTCTAAAAAAAATTTTAAAACATCAGACAAAATTGAAAACAAAAATTGTAGGAATTTATAAATCAATACGAATTGACAAACTACCTTTACAAATTCTTTGTTTTACGCCCAGCACCAAATCAAGCAGAGCTTGAAAATTATTCGCCTGGAATGTAAAGTCTGGCCCCGACGCAGTTGAGACAAGTTCTTCTCGATCCACGCTCTTTCCAATCCCAAGGGCGTAAATAAAAACACCATTTGATTTGAGACCGCTAGACGCAACGTCAAGGCTCTCGTATTGGCCTCTATCCTTTGTTTGTTTACCGTCCGTAATGACGAATATCACCTACAAAAAAATAAAGAAACATTAATTCGCGCTTTCTAAAAGCTAAATGTTTGTTTTAAGAACAAAAGATGAGACAACCTTTTCGAGGGTAAGCTCTTCATCAGAGTAACGAAGTTACTTAGGAGCTGATTTAGATTCCAGTTTTGGCTATTCGCTCACGCACTTAAATCGTTTTTCCACCTACTTTAATAGTTTAATGTATGTAAAAGTATGCTAAGTTAAATAAGAAAAAAGAAACATTCTTTCAAAAAGTAACAAACACGGATATTCTTAAGATTGGAAATCTTAAAGTTTATAATGTCATTGGATTAGCGCTACTTCCCTGAGCCCAAGAAATTGACAACTCTTGTCAATTCATTTTTCGGCCTTCATCTTATTTGGAATCATTTAAATCTAAACAAAACAGCAACTAAGCAGGCTCAATTGGAATTAGTACCCAGTGTTAACTACATCAGTTTACAAGCCTAGACTAGCTCATTGTCGCCAGTGCATATCATGGATTTCTAAAGTGTTAAGCGGATGAAAGCCATTGGCTTTTCCCTGGACAGGGATTAACTCATCGCAGCTTAGCTCCTAGCAGAAGCTGGTACTAAGATGTTTAGCTGAATTAACCATGGTGGAAAATTTACATAATGTTTGTGGTTAAAAGACTTAGATCCTAGCGCAAACCAGACCAACGGGGCCCAACATTGGTACGGAAATTATTTTCGGAAAGCATACCTTTTGTGTGTTTGATCGCATACCACTTGCTTCAGTAAAAACACTTTTCTCAGCAAGTCTTAGAGCCTTGTCCGTAAATGTGAATCCGCGAAAGTGAGGCAATGCTTTGATGCTCTTTAGGACCGTTGTTTGTTGTTGCCCACGAGGGTCGTTAAAAGCAAGCGCCACCTTGGCATTGGTACTATAAGATATCATTGCCACGTGGGTACCGTTGGGACCAATATCAAACTCATTGGTAATAAACTTCAGAAACTGTTTCATTTTCAGAAAGTCCTTTTGACTGATGCTGCCAGACGAATCGACAATGAAAGCCAGGTCAAACACTTGTTTACATTCAGCAACTGTGAAGTTAAAAATAAATTTGGAGTAAAAAAAGCCAAGCAGAAGAAGAAAAACAACAAGACGGAAAAGAGGAACAAGGGAAAGAAGACAAAAAGGAGATGGGGAAGGACAAAAACAAGAGAAGTACAAAATAACAATGTCTAGATCATAAACAAGAACACAAAAATGATTACCAAGGCAAAATGAACGTGAAAGTGAAAAAAGGAATGGGAAGTGAAGAATGAAGAAAACAATTTAAAAAGAGAAGAACAATATTTCAATTGCAATAATATACAAGAAAAATTTACTTCTTTTAGATACTCCTTCTATTTTGGACGACAAAAAAGCAGTAGAAGACACTCGAAAAATATCTTGTGGCTTTTCAACAACTGCTGCAAGTGCTTTGTTAGTTGGTGCGGTTCCTACAACAATGGGGTATGCTCGTGCACCAAGAAAACGAAGACGGTTCGCAGCTTGTCCGATTGGTTCCTTTATCGCCACTTGGTTACCAAGCATTAGAAACACAACAATTTTTGAGCCATTTCGACCCATTGTGTTAAACACTTCAGCGGCATGATTTAAGGCTTTATCCACTCTTCTTGGAGTTTTCAAATGAGGAGCTTTGTCAACTTTTCCTTGAAAATCGGGATCACTGAATTCAGCCACTGTTTGGGGATTTGAACCGTATATTACAGCACTTGCACGCGGACCTTTTAGTGATATGTTGAGATGATGGGCTAAATCTTTCACAAACTGCTTTTCTGCATAATAATCTTCATCAGAGATTTGGGAGGCATCCAGGAGAAAGATCACGTCTGTATCAGAGGCAAGTGGCTTTGAAGGAACTGCAGGAACAAGAATAGAACGTTGAGGTTTTGGCTTTCAACACAACCACAGTAGCCTGTGATTTAGGACTATTTTTCTAAAAACAAGTTTCTAAGAGCGAACACGACATTTCTTCTCTCATAAACCACTGTTTTATTTCTGGGATAAAAAATTACCTAGCTATTACAACTTGAAAATTGTGACAATAATAACAACTGTAACTCTAAATAATACCATACACAAAAGCAAGCGTTTACCCAAACTCTTTGCGGTTTATGATTACAAGACAGTAGAAAGTTTTAAAGCTTTATCTCGTTTCAACTTGAGCCAATTAGGGCATATTTTTTTTCACTTTTATTGCTACTTTGTTTTGTTTTCCAACATGTTTTACCATCAATACGTCAAACAAAAGTTCTTACCAAACAGTGTACGTATATTCATGGCAAGAGATTTTGCGACCACAGGAAGGTAAGTCGACTTGTTGATGCTGAAAATGTCTTGATCTCGAGACACTAGCGGAACTAGATAGGAGTGACTCGCTCGTCGTCCGATCGCCACAACGTATGTTCGAGCACCATTCATACGAAGAGCTTTAACTGCGTTATCAAGATGTACAGATACACTAACACGATCCTGCCTTCCTCCAGTGAGAAGGATCACTAAAACAGGTCCCCTTCGTTGTTTAGTAATATTGATCAAGCGTGCAGCATGATAAATCACGTTATCAAATCTTCTTGGTTGTCTGAGTGGAGCAGCGTTCTCCAATTTTTCTATAAAGTTACTGTCTGTAAAGTTTGCTACCGTCTCAGCATCACTAGCATATTTCACTGTACTTGCTCGAGGACCACTTCCGGAGACATTAAAATGATAAGCCAATGACTTGACAAGCTGCTTCTGTAGTTCCCAGTCCTCCGGACTAACATGCGTTGATGAGTCAATTAGAAACATGACGTCTGTATTGTATTTTAGTGGGCTTGATGGGGCTTGAACAAAATGAAGAAAAGGCGTTGGTTTTTGTATATTTCTTTTTTAAGTTTCTGCATAACATTGTAACTGAATGGTATCATTTAACTAGTACTATATTGCTAATTAAAATAACTCATTATTCTTTTCAAATGATCCTAACACACCGTTACTTCAAAATTTAAAATCTAACAGCATTTTGTCACTATACAAGTCAAGGGCCAGAGCGCAAACGGGGTGCTCTTGTGTGACCCTTCACCAATTTAAGTCGATTATTTTTATCTGTGGAAGACCGGGATGTGGTAATATCAATTTTGTCATGACATAATTAGCTCAAGACAGGAAAGGAACGGACGGAAAAAAAACATTTTAGGTTTTCTAAGATAATTGGTACCTACCAAACGACGCCAATGGTTTTAACTTCAAATAACCATACAAAAAGTGTAAATTTAAAGTGTATACCATATGTATATCTAGTTATAAAAAATATATTAAGGCTTTAGAATTTAAAATATGTTAAAAACACCAAACGTTTTCGACAAAAATTGTCATCCTCAGGGTTGACAATTTTATTTCGAAAACGTTTGGTGTTTTTAACGTATTTTAACGTATTTTAACGTATTTTAAGTTCTAAAGCCTTAATATATTTTTTACAACTTTTACTTTTATAGCGAACTTATGTCACATATGTATATCATTTGAAGGTTTCTTGTATGTATAAAATTTCCTTATTCTTCTAATGGTAATGGCAAAAACACCATATCGATTACGATTTTTTTTTATTGTGTAATTTGCGTTTAAAGTTTTGAAAAAAAGAGATCCGGTTTCACCTTGACCAAGCGATGGAAGGCTGGTAACTACCATATTATTGTCTGGTACGTGACGTCAAAAGCAGAATTTAGTAGTGAAAGACAGGTCCTGTTTTTATATATCTGTTCCATTTTCTAGTAAAATAAGGTAGCGAGGTGTGCTACAGCTACGTAAATTGAACATTGCTCGGTCAAGGTGAATCCGGAAGTGTTTTTTTTTCCCAAATTTAAAACGCAAATTGCACCACGAAGAAAAGTCTTAATCGATTCTTCTTTTGCAATCACCATTAGAAGGTATGGTCATTTGATACATACAGAAAACCACAACTGATATATACACTTTAATAAATATAAAATTCAAATCTCAAAAGTTTTAAAGCATGATATCAGGACATTGATAAATTAGGGTCAAATAAGAAAAACATAAAAGTTCTAAATATTCGCTCTAACTACTGCCGTTATTACAGACTGTGCAAATGAACGCGATATGAACGATTTTCTCGGTCATTATGTACGCAACTTAAGTTACACAGAAAGAGAAGGCAGGGTTGGATACTCTTTTTTACTTTTTTTTTTACTTCATTTTCAATCATGGAAAGCGATTTTAATATTTTAGTTTCCATATCAAAAATTACATTCCAAAAAAATAAAACTTGAGAAATGTGTCTCACACAATCGTAACATGCAAGAAATACAGCAATAGTAAAATTTGATAGCTGTTTTCTGTAACACTTAGTTTTTGAAACTTGGTCGCCTGGGGGTTGCACCACTTATCCACCAAAAAGGCAATTTATTCTCTGTCAGTTTGGGATCCAAAATGGTTGCCAGTGCCGGCAAAGTAAAAGGATTTGTGATTTTTTCATAACACACTTAAAAAATAATCGAATTTTTGAGACTACTTTACTGGAAATAAAAAGTGCTTTTCATTCATAGTACCTAAAATGTCGCTTTCGTAACGGGCAAGCATATTCAAACTTCATACAATTTGTTTTTGCTTTCCAAAATTATACTTTACTTTTCAATGGAAATCGGCTGAGTGTTATTATGTCAAGCCCTGAGAAGGCTAAAAGATAGCTTAAACGAGATACAAGCCCAAGTCCTTTGAGTCACAGGTGCAGCGCTCTTGCCAATTAAGCCCAGTAACCACAGCTGTTGGGAGCATTAATGCCAGTAAAAGATGTACAGTTCATTAATGTAATTTCGTTTGTACGGCCGTTTTTCGCAACGACGTTATATGAACAATATTTGTATGGATAATCATACGGTTTCGAGTTCAATTTCAGTTTTTTGAAAAATCCACAACTGCAAATTAATTTCAAATTAAACAAGAAAAAATCGTATGATTACTTGTTTATATTAATAAACATGAAAAAATTTGCGTGGAGGAAGTGCCGGAAGATCTTTCTTGAAGACATTTTTTCGCATCCAAGAAAACTTTCTTTCAAAGTTTTACTTGGTATCATTGGCTTTCAGCAAATTATAATCCAGAATTAACATGTGCAATTTGCACTGGTGTTAAACTTTTTGCACGGATAATACACTTGAACTGCACTGCTCTTAACCAATCAGAATCGTTCATTTTTTTAATGTATTGTAGTAGCTGTCTAATAATCTAACTGATATGAGGATAGTGAATCGTTAGTCAATAAAAGAAAAAAAAACACTTACCATCAGGAGTAGCAACTGCATAAAGAAAGTAAAAAAAAAATGGTTAGAATTTACCGTTTTACTTTTTTGAGTTTTTAATAGTTACCGAGCTCCATAATTATTGCCAACTTCTAAATTTGTTAATAAAAAGGGCATTTACAGATATCTGCCTTTCAAGTGAAATAATTGTTTACTTTTTATGGTATCAGTAATTGCATTAGTTAAAGTTAGAATATCTGATTTCACATTATGAAGGTTAAACTTTCCTGAATAAAAATCCTGTAACAATTTTGATTTATCAAAAGACTCCATATCATAACTTACATAGAACCTAGAGAAACAATTTTCAATTCAATTTTCCATCAACGTGTTCATCATTCTTTAGTTATTTCATTAATTCTGTTAGTTTAGAAACGGTTCGAACAACTATAATTGATTTAGTCGTAGGAAGAAGGTTCTGGGAGGTAAAGTTGTGACTCTTTTCAGCCAGTTTTCAGAAATACAATGAAATTTCTTCTTTGTTTAAACATAATTTAATATGTAGATATTGAAAGCAATTTTGATGAAACTTTCTCAACAAAATACATTCTTAATATTTTTAGGTATATGCAATAAACTAAAAGCAATAGCATTAACGACAATAACAACAGCACTCAAAGCAATAGCAATAATAACAATAAAAAATACCAATAATATCACTTTAGGTCAGAATACAGTAACATGTTAGACTAATTCAATAAGACTACCCATTTACCTTTACAAATCCTTTTCTTGATTCTTTTCACGGAGTCATGCAAAAGATTAAAATCTGGAACTTTGAACACAAACTTTGGGTGCGACGCTAATTTTAGGAGTTGGTTGTGGTGGATACGTGTTCCAACGCCAACAGCATATAATCGCACACCGACTGCCTTTAGCCGTTTCGAAGCTAGTTCAAGATCGTCAAATGGTCCTCTATCTTTCGTCTGACTTACAGTCGCTAACACTATCGCAACCTGGGGAAATCACAATTACAAACAGATAGATCGATTTTTGGGAATCATTTCATGCAGTGTTACACAAGTAATATATCACAACGTTATGTCGTTCTGCAGAGCATATAATGTTCAACTTGTAATGACAAAGGATGTTCGCATTTATTAAAGTAACAAGGTATATTAACGGAAAATGACGTATTTTACCTGTCATTGTTTTATATATTTGAAAAATTTTTAAAAACAAAAAAAACGTCCTTGTATTTTCAATACTAAGAGTAAAAGGAACTAAGGGAGAGTTTGAACAAAGGAATAGTTTGGTAAGTTAAGATTGAACGAAGGAAGAGTTTCATAAGTTAAGATTGAACGAAGGAAGATCTTGATAAGTTAAGATTGCATAAGCAAAGGACGAGTTTGATAAGTTAAGATTGAAAGAAGGAAGAGTTTCATAAGTTAAGACTGAACGAAGGAAGAGTTTGATAAGTTAAGAATGCATAAGCAAAGGAAGAGTTTGATAAGTTAAAATAGTTACCTTTTGAGTATCAATCCGCATTCCATTTCTTTCGACAAATACTTCCTCTTGTGTGAGTCTCAAACCTTTGTCAATATAAAAGTAGCCTGGCATCTGAGGAATGGCGTTAATTACTTCAGCCATTTCCTCAATAGGGTTTTTATATTTCTGAATATCGTTAAACTTGAGATAAACCTTTGCTTCGGAACTGTATGATACAATAGCAATCCGTGTTGCATTGGAACTGACTTCAAATTCGCTTGAAAGTTGCAAAATGAACTTTAGCATTTTTTCCCAATTGTCTGATGCCATTCTTGAGCTCGACTCAACAATAAATGCCATGTCTAGTTTGACCTTGCACTGTTTAACTAAAACGTAAAGTAAATCGTTGCTAACATTTATAGGAACTATTCTAACAATATAATAACTTTATATAAATAACTTTATTTATTAAATAATTTGGATAGTACGTGCGTTTTGATTCGTCTACAAGTGTGTTTTCATATAGCACTATGAAACACAAAAATGGCGTGGGAAATATGGTTGGCTGTCTCCAAGTTGTGAGAATTTACAGTTTTAGAAATGAAATTGAAGTATACATATACACTTCTTATATCGTCTTTCTATATGTTACGATATGTTATATGTTATATATATATGTTATCCGTGCCTTCATAGCCTGGTAGAACCGAGGCAAACGTTTATGAGATTTCGAGAGCAGATCAGTAAAAACTCTAGACGCATGAAGGCATGGAAAACATGTTTTATTTCTTATACAAATAATTCATTAGCATTCTGGAGAGTGAATACAGCATTATGATAAAAGGAATAAACTTCTCAAATATTGGTTTTTCCTTGTTTTTGAAATGCAAGTCGATGACAGAGCGCATTCCGTTCCTTTACACCGTAATACTTCATAAATTACTTCTTTGCAAGGCGTCATAACGAAAAAGGAAAGCAATTTCAATGTACCAAATCTGCAACTGTTGCTCCTTCTTGCGTTAATGCCCTTTTACACGAGGCAGTGCAATACCTTGCGTTGTAAGTTGCTGACGAAATTGCGAGTGTAACATCTGTGCAGCTCGCAATGTTGAACAATGTTCAACTTCCTTTGCCTTTGATTCAACCTAAATCAGCTATTGATAGAATGCCAAGTTTCTTTTTATTATCCTACTAACTGGTCATTAAAAAGATATAACAAAAATTAAAATTCCAAGAAGTCGGTACAGAATGCTGTTTTGTATTTATAACTGGCAGCCTAGCTTTCTAGACTGCTAATAAATAGGCTTCACAAAATACTACAGATATGTATACTTAACAAAATAATCCAGAAATTTTAAGGTGCTATTTTAACAACTCTCCACCATTGAAGCAAAAAGCGTTGCTTTTAATTTTATTGCTGGCAAAGTGAGTTGCGTTGCAATTTGCAAAAAGATTTCCTCCGTTTAACATCTCACTAACAATTTGCAATTTTTCCTTTTGTTCGGTATTATATTGCAATCTGCTGAAAAGAACTGCCTCGTCTAACACGGCCTTTAGCCTTCCCTACCACTATTTTAAACATTTTTCCCAATAAGCGAAATAATTTTTCTCGAATTTTTAAGCCTCTTCTATCAAGGAAAAATATGATCTGTGAAACATGTATCAAACAATTAAGGAGCTCCGAAATGATCTATGATCTTCTTTTGAAACTAACCAACGACTGTCGAAAAATATTTGGAGTGGTCTTTAATCAGAAATTAAACAAAAACTCTGTACCATAGCCAGAGGCTCCATTTCATGTCCATTTCATGCCTTTGGTTCAAACTAAATCAGATATTGATAGAACGCCAAGTTTCTATCTATTAACCTATTAACTGGTCAATGTAAAGATACAACAAAAATTAAAATACCAAGAAGTCGGTACAGAATGCTGTTTTTGTCTTTCTTCCTAGATTGCTAATAAATTGGCTTTAACAAATTAGAACTCCAATAAATGGATTTTCCATAAACTATCGGTTGGAATTTAATACAGATGTGTATTCTTTTAAAACAAAACAAAAAACAGAAATCTTAAGGTGCTACTTTAAGAACTCACTGTATCTAGATATAGGTCGTGTTTCTGATGGTAGTTGTTCGAACGATGGTATAATACGGATGTCGTTTGGTTTCTCCACAATCGAAGCCAACTCTCGCCTGTCAGCTTCACCACCAATAGCCACCACATACGTCTCAACTTCAAGACTCCGGAGAGATGCTACTCCGTGCTGTATAGGTTTGGCTCCATACGCCTGTCTGCCTGTGGTCATTAGAATTGCTATCTTTTTCCCATTCCTTTTTGATTTTAAAAATATCATTGCTGCATGTTCTAATGCTCGGTCCATTCTTCGTGATGTTTGTAACAATGTAGCACTCTCAAGCCTTCTCATAAAGTTTGCATCGGTAAGACTGGCTATCGTGTGAGCATGCTCAGCATAAATTACCAAACTTCCCCTGGTTCCAGTAGTAGATACGTTGAAATGGGTTGCAAGTGATCTAATGAAATCTTTTTCAAGATCGTATTCAGAAAGGCTTACACCTCGTGAAGCGTCTATTAAGAAAACAACATCGGTTCCTTGTTCAAGTGGGCTGTACGGAACTAAAAAATAAGACATTCGTTAAATACGAAAATTATTTTCTAGGTAAGCAAGGGCATACAAATCTTAAGGTATATTTAAAGCTATTTTAACCTTTAAACAATAAAAAACAATGAATACCAATTTCTGATAACACAGACACCAAAGAAGCTGCATGGCTATTACACATTTTGCACGTAAATAAAGTCTCTCCCAAACAAGGAAACCAACTGTTGGACTTTGGCTTTCCTGTTATAAGGTTACTTTTTGTTTTAAGAGAACATTGTCACCAAATGATTTTTTATTAAGTAACATCCGTTTGGTTAGCCTAGTTGGTTAGGTGCCAGTCTACCATGCGGGAGGGTCGGGTTCGATTCCTTGTCTTACAAACACTCATTCAGGATCTTGAAATAATTGTGAAGGTGCTGCCTTTGCCCTAACATCTGTAAATAGGTGGGCCTTCGCGTCCTCTCGGATACGGACGTTTAACCGTAGGCCCAGTAGTCTCTCGACCCTCTATCGTGGGACATAAGAACCCACACACATTTATTGTACTATCGTGGGACATAAGAACCCACACACATTTATTGTAAAGAGTAGGCTATTGATGAAGATGTTGTGTGGTCTGTCTAATCTACTGAGAGCATTCTTAATATATATACATGTATGTGTATGTGAGCCGCTGTAGCGGACGATCTAAGAATCTCGACTGTCGAGTTTTTACTTGCTTTTAAAGCGCAATTAAATTGATATCATTATTATCGTTATTATTATTTCATTGCTTTTGTGATATTCCTTTTTGAAAAGGTTCAAAGCTGATTTTCTTAAAAATTAGTTGATTGTCCAAAGAAACGGTAAGGTATATCTCTTATACCTATATCAATCTTCAGAGCTTAGCTACAGCACATTCTAACCTATCCAATGGTCGTAAGCAGACAACCTATTTGCAACCTTCTAGTTGAACAAACATATTAAAAAGCAGTTCGCATTTGTCACAATAATCGCATTAAATCTTATATACATAAAACATATTACATAATATATATAAATACATGCGGAGACAAGGGACTAAAAAAAACCTGTAGGTACACTAGTCGAAAGCTCTACCACCGGGGCACTGGAACTCATATGGCGAACGAGGTCAATACATTAAGTTACGATTCATGGACTGTATCACAAACAATAGCATCAGTGTGTCATGGACGCAATGATCGTTTTAACTGCATCATGCAGTCACATTAATAAAGTCTCTAGTAATAACACATACAACAGGAAGATCATATGATAAATAATATATACAAATATTTAAACTTGACTGCAGAAACGACACTTTTTAGTTTGTAGATTACATTGAATGTTTTTGCTTGGCTAACGGCCATACTCTGAAGAATGGGCGAGACGTCTCGAAAAATGTACGTTTCAATTAAAAATGATGAAACCAAAAAATGTCGTTTCTGCAGTCATATTTCTTATGTATAAATACATGTGAGGACAAGGAACTCAAAAAAATTTTCTTGATTCTACTGCACAATGCATCAACTTACATATTCGGTCACGGATTTGGCGAGCAATTTTAGAAGATTCAAAGAGCAGTTCTTTCGACATTTTCACGGGGAACAAATCGTATGGTCTTTCAACAGCTGAGACAAGGTCTTGATTATCTGTCTTGGTCCCAACCGCCACAATGTATATCTGAGCACCAATATCAACGAGTGGCTTAACTGCTAACCCAAAAGACCTGGCACTTGGCTGGCTTTTGCCTGTTGTTAACAATACGACAATCTTCTTGCTACCTCCTCTAGTGCTGGAAAGTATACGAGCAGCATGTCCCAGGGCATTGTCCATTCGCCTAGGTGTACCGGGGAGAGTTGCATTGTCCAAGAGTTTGTTAAATTTCGGATCCCTGAAATCTGCAATAGTTGTACCCTTGTAACCGTATACTACAGCACTTGCTCTAGGGCCATCTGAAGATATAGCGAAGTGATTCCACAAGGACTTAACAAATTCTTTTTGTCTTCGGAAATCCACTGAGCTGACACCAAGTGAGCCATCAATCAAGAAAACCACATTTGTGTCAGAATCCAACGGGCTGGATAGTTCTATCAAAAACGACAATTATTATGCAATGACATTGCCCTCTCAATTTTGATTGGCTACAAACATACAGCTAAATACTTTTGCCGCTGTTTCCCTTACGTCATACCTACAATAATAAGGTTTTTGCATGATAGCTAGAATTATCACGGCGTCTGCTTGTATTATCTGCCTCAGCCTTTGCCTTCGACATATAACACAAAGTTCGGTCATACTTACACCCTAGGGACTCTATTATTATCTTACCATTATATTTGTCGACTTTGCCTTACATTTTTTATTTCTGATGATGCCGCTGAACGGTGAAAGCTAAGATTTTACAGAGTTTTTAAAATGTGTTACAATTTTACTACAGCCTTAGGCAGCAATAACATTTAATCGTTTCATATATTTTATATCATGCTGTTAAAGAACAACTTCATTAGATTACAAAAAACGACATTCAGTTTTATTTTAAGGAAATTAACTGGTAAAACAATTTCTTTACTATTTTTAGATTCATTGTAATTCAACACTTAAAGAAAATTTAATTTTTTCACAAACAAAATCAACTCAGATAAACAATGCTACGCTCCGTAAGGGGATATACAACTTAAGAATTCCAGTTTTCTTTCTCACCTTTTTTCTAGAGTCTTACTAAAAATCTTTACATACGTTCTACTATAACATAGTTTACTAAATAGTAAAACAAAACATATTTTACTACTTACCCGATCTTTCATGAATCTTCTTAGCAAGAGGCATGGCCATAGAGGGTAGGTTACCAGACGAATTCACCTCGAAGATATTCCGAGTTATGATCTTCAATTTTTCTTTCTCTTTGACTGGTTGGTGTCCAATTGACACAAAAAAGTTTTGAGTACCTAGTTGACGGAACTTTTTAGCTATATTTGAAATAGTCAGAGGATCGGCCGTTTCTTTTCCAGCTGTTAAAAGAACGACAATTTTTAGAATTGCTGGTGAGGTCGACAGAATTTCTGCAACCTTGTCCAAAGCTCGATCAAGTCTCCTGGGTGTTCCAAGCAATACTGCGCTGTCAATCTTTTCGTTGAATTTTGTATCGGTAAATCCAACTATCGTTTGAGGGTTTTCAGCATATATTGCAGCTGCTGCTCTTGGTCCGGACGGAGATATATTAAAATGATATGCCATTGACTTGACAAACTGCTTCTCCAGTTTATAGTCAACGATGCTTACTCCACGAGAGGCA
Source organism: Zoanthus solanderi (assembly GCA_024336925.2). Taxonomy (NCBI): domain Eukaryota; kingdom Metazoa; phylum Cnidaria; class Anthozoa; order Zoantharia; family Zoanthidae; genus Zoanthus; species Zoanthus solanderi. The sequence continues at coordinate 2,427 of JANCMA020676063.1, read as the reverse complement.
TCCATAAGAAATACTACATCTGTTTGGCGGCTCAGTGGGCCTGAGGGATCTGTAGTTTATAGGTAGAAACTGTATCAAAATTTTAGTTTGCAGGCGTCTCGTCCCAGTAAATATGCTATATTTGTCACTAATCTGGTATTTTTAATACAAGATTTCGAATACAGATTTCATAAAATTTGGAATGCAAGCATCTCTATGATCTCAATTTTGATTCAATTTCCTTAGATTTCGCATTTCTACAAGTCTGGATTCCAAGTTACACAGCTCAATATTTTAAGAATTTAGGATCATAAGTCACGTTTTCGTTCCATAAATTGTATTCGAAAACTCATCCCCTTGGGTGGAGAAACCAATCAAATTGAATCCGGCCAGATTCCATAAGCAAAAACTCCACATTCCACTACCTTAGAGTCACAATTACATATTCTTGGGAGAATAAACTTAATCTAACTTATCTCTCATTAGTTAAGCGAAATAAAATATGTAGAGCACTGTGTATCAAGACTAAACATTGCAACGAAATAACAACTTTCAAAGCTGAGTCTAAGACTAAGCTAACTCAAAAATGAAAAGGCATTATAAATCTTTGTTTGACAAACAAGAAAGAATACAATATAGGCAAGAAAAACGACCATAAAACCATAAAAAATACTTACCAGTTATCTTGGCAGCTGAAACAAACAAAAAAAAAAGAACAGATAATGAATGGCTGAAGTAACAAATTGGTCTCGTTTTTTTTTTCTTTATACCGTACCAAAAATACCATGGCAGTTGATGTATGGCAAGAATTACCAGATGAGCTGAAAATCTTCAATCATTATAAATTTACTCAAAAAATCAAACGGTACTTGATTAAAAAAACAAGTTACATAACTAGAACAAACTCTCGCTTTAAACTCTATGAGTAAACATTCTTTGTCTGCTGTTTATGTCTAAAAAGAATTGCAACATAAAATGATTAGTGTCTAACTAGAAAACTGCAAAGTTAACTTAGACACTAGACATTTCCAGATTTACGCTATATTTAGAATTAGTATGTAGTTATCTCTTTGTTTTCAAATGATGTAAAACCTAAATATAAATTTATTAATATTTTTCTCTAATTATAACTGTAAAATGTGAAATAAAGTCTTGTCTTGCCTTGTCGTGGCTTTGGTTAAGGCAGGGCAACGGCAACGGTATCGCGTTCGAATCCCGTTGAAGCTTGGCTTCAATAATCGTTGTGCACCTCAGAGTGACATTGATGGACCCACAAATATGACCTGCTTTTTCAGTTATGGCTTCACAGGATGGATATCGCAGAAGTCACTTGAAATTTTTAGTCTTCTCTCTCGCAATTTCTTTAAAATACGTAAATATCCGCGATCGGCCTTACCAAGTATAACTAGACAGATCTAAAAATTTAGGAATACTTGGAAAAAAGTTTACTTAGATAATAGAAAACTAACAATAGTAAAATCTGTAACTGGTCCTGCTTATTGGGTTGTATATTTACTCTATCCGAGTACAGTCGATTACGTTTCTACCCCCAGACAGCACATCAACCAATCATTTTGAACGCCTTTGCTGGCCACACACTGAACTTGCGATTGTTCATAAAGCACTTGGTTTTGTCTCCTGCTTTATTAAAATTTCTCGTTCACTGCGTCGCAACCGAGTGTGTGCATTTGTAAACAAACCGCTCACACCAGTCTTTAACCTTTAAATAACACACCTACAAAGCTTTGCTTTGCACTAGCTAGTGATAATTGCAAGCGATTTTCCGAATCATGTTTAATATTAAAATCGTCTTCATTTTTTGCATTTTACCGCCAGTCTACTTATATCTAGGTATAACATGCAAAAGAAGTGCTTACCTTCGCAAATTTCATTGTTAATGCTTTTTACAATCTGCTTCAAAGCAGTGAAGTTTGCAGCTTGGAACACGTTGCGAGGTGACGAAGCCATATTTTCAAGCTCATTTCTATCGACGTGTTTCCCAATAGCTAGACTGTAAATTTGAACTCCTCTTGCCTTTAAATTTTTGGATGCTATGAAGAGTTCCTCGTATGGATCTCTGTTTCGAGTCTGTTTCCCATCGGTTATAACCATCGCAACCTGCAGTAAAAAGAGGAGACTTTGTTTGTAAAGTACTAACTGAAATAAACGTTGATATATAGAGGATATTATATGGCTGTGCGGAGATAAGGATTTTATCTTAAGAGATGTTTTCAACACAATAAGATTAATCCGTATCTCCAAGCGGCCATGTAATTTTCGTTTTATTATATGAAATCTTCACAGTCAAGCTTTCGAATTTAAATAGAAAGCAAAAATTATAAGCATAAGTATTTACTGTTCTTGTCTTCAAAAAATGAAGGTAAATAATGGCTACTAAACTTGCTGAAACAATGAACAAGACTGTAATAACTATTCATAAACCTTTTA